>CAUYRH010094558.1:0-28079 GCA_963574655.1 Perodicticus potto
GCAATAAAGATGGTTCCAGTCCATGAACCCCTGTATCACTCTCCCTCCGGAGAAACCCTAACTGCCCCCTTCTATCATCGCCCGATTCAGCAGGAAGCAGTTAGATCGAGTCTTCACCCCTTTTCCCTAACAGCAGTTGGGGTTTCTACTCAAAGGAGAATTAATGCAGGACATCTGGCACCCTAGCCAGCTCAGCAGAGCTGGCAGACCTGCCGCCTCCTCCTTGGCGGTGTTGGTGCTGTGGCAGCCAGCTGAAGAGCCAGCGGGCTGGATGACAGGCAAGGAGGGGGACCTCCAATGCCCACCAGAGGCTCCAGTAGCCAAAAAGGCTGGACAAGTGCTGAGGAGACACCTGTGCCTTGGTGTCTCCTTCACTTTACACTTAGGACTAAATGTGAAACCCCCATTTCCTATGCCTAGGTCAATTTCTTGTGAATTTCCTAGGCCTCAATTCCATGGATGGACTGAATCCATTCATTGATACACTCATTCACCTTGTCCCTGGCAAAAGGGACTGTATTCATTCATTTCCTGGCCAAGGAACCCATACACCTATATATACCCTGAGGCTAAAGGCCTAAAAGAGGAGACGGGGAAAGACCGGGAGAGGAACGGAGAGAGCTTCTCTCTCCCCACTTGAGTTCTCTCCCTTTACCAGGAGCTTTAGTGTTTTCTGTATTCTGTTCTGTAAATCAATTCTGCCTTACCACTGAGGGGTTGGGGGGGGTGGATAATGCAATGAAGAATAATAAAGTACATGTATGTAACATTAAAAAATAAATAAATAAATAAAGAAGGCGCACCTCAAAAAAAAAATAGAGATTGCTCCATGCACAGAGGCACAGTACTAAAGGAATTCTGGGTTTTATGTAGTTGCCCCAAACCATTCAGTGGCATAAAGTTTGAATGGGTGTCCTGAAATTACAGCCTTCGGAGACCCTTAAAATTCTGAGAACAAATGTTACAGTGCCAATTAATGTAGATGTCTTCAAATCTGCAAGCTTATTTCTCCAGAGTAAATGTTTTGCTTGGGGAACTTCCAGAAAAATAAGCCTTTAATTCTCCAACTAATAATGCTCCTAACATGTCTGTATTGAGAGGAAGCTAACTAATCCTCATTTTTATTTTTTTGATAGTCAGCAAAGCCAAAGCAGAATATTGTATATGTAGTACGTTGTATAAACTAAAAAGAAATTACCATTACATTTTATTTTAAAGTTGCATTATGTTAGCAGTAACAACTTGATTCATGCTGTAGTATAGTGTAACAAATAGTTGAAGCTGAGTCCATCATTGTTACAAAGCAGTATTGTCACATGTACAGTTCCTGTAAAAGAAAATTTAATAACTGAAATCTCAAATCCTTGTAGTTATGATAAAATTATTTTACACAATTGTTTTTGCCTTTTTCCTAGGCTACATCTCCATGGCTGTGTCCACATGACATTAATACGTACCTTAAGGCAAAATAAATTATTAATCTTTAAAAAAAAAATCATAGCACAGCATATTCTCTCATATTAAGCTATTGTAAAAATGTTTTTAACAACAGAAATTATTATAATAATTGTCAAAGAAAATCAAGTGAAAATTAAAAGCCAGCTGTAAAATTTACCCTAAATAAATATTATATTTTTCTGATTATTTATTACAAAAGATAGTTTGTATATTAGTTTCCTTTTGCTACCGTAATAAATCACCATCAATTTTGTGGCTTTTCAAAATACAAACTTATTATGCCATACTTCTGTACCTCAGAAGTCCAGGCAAAGTGTAGCTCAGATGGTTTTCTACGTCAGGTTTCTCAGGACCCAAATCAACTTATTGGAATGGCTCTTTCATTTTTCAAATCTTTGGAGATAATCTGCTGCCAAGCTCATTCAGGTTGTTGGTAGAATTTGATTCTATGTGTTACACAATTCTGGTCCCTCCAATCCCCCCTGGCTGTCAGCCAGAGGCCATTCTCAGTCTTTCAATGCTTCTCAATGCTTCTCATCTTGCGTGGCTTGTCTCCCTCCCTCCATCTCTACACCTAGAATGGGAGGTTGGATCCTCAAGCTTTGAATCTCTTTTGCCTTCCTTTCTGCATCCTCTCTCTTCTTTTCTTATTCTCCCACACCTCTGACTGACTCCTCTGGCTTCTCTTGCTGTTAAAGGCTATACCATTTGACTTGAATAATCCTAGATGATCACTCTATCTTAAACTTGGTTGATTAGTTACCTTAAATTTTACCAGCAAAATACCATCATTGTAATATGTTTATTAGTATTGGAATCTCCAGAGAACCTTGGCACATGGGAGAGAGAGTCTTTCAAATGTTGCCTACCACAGTGGGACCTACCTTTTGAGTTTATACATTTTTTTATGTTCTAAGTTAGTTATAAGCCAGTCCCTGGCACCAGTGAGCATCCTGCAATGCAGTGAGTAACTGAGACTCATGACCGTACTGAAAGGAGTGTGGGGTATCCTCTAAGGCTGCATTGTCTAGTAGCCTGAAGAAACCTTGAGACTTGGTTAAGTTTGGTTTCATGAGAACTGAGATAAGGTTGTTAAACTTTGTGGGATGCAGCAGGGTCTTTTGGGCATGTTCTAATGACCTCTTCCTCCAAAGAGCCTTGAGTGCTTGAGGATTAAGGCAAAGGCAGCCTGTCAGAGAACGTGAATACCTGAGATTTTCACCTTTCTTGGCTGATGACTATGTGGGCCCTGACAGGTTTTGCACACTCATGATGAGTTAATTGCTACCAATGAAAAGCTCTGGACCCTCCTTGTAGAGGATATGGTATCCTTGCAAGCAACCTTGGTTGTCCTTTGGGTTTGCAAAGAGTGTGAGAATAGTCGATGATGAAATGTTTGACCAGACTTAGACTTCTAGGTTTATCTGTGTCACTTCCCCTGGTTATGGAGTCCATTTAAACCCCTTCAAACAGTCAGGTCAATCAAACTTCCACATAATCCCAGTTTTAACTGACAAAATCTTCAGCACGGAAAAGGTAATAAAGGACAAATGAGCAAAAATTGACCCACAGAAAGAGTAGCATGAGAATCATAAGGTTGTCCCCTTTACTGGGGGACTTAGGCATGAACTTTTTCCAAAGAATCCCTGGGACTGGTTGCTCAGTAACAGAGGTTCCAGAAAGGAGACTGATGTGCTCCTCACCAGAAAACTTGTGGTTCCAAGCCCATTAGGTCGGCTTGTTAATGGCCCCTGTAACTGTCACCAGTGCTATCACTTGCTCCCCTCCCTATGAATCTAAGGATCATTTGTAAAGCTCTACTTGTAACACATGCTTAAGTTTCAAAGCTAAGACTAAGGATTTGGCTGAGGGTCCTAGCCACCCCAGGGGAGATCAGAGATCTTATGCCAAGGGCAGAGTTTAATGGAAAAAATAGGAAGAATTGTACCCCTTGAGGCTTTGCACTATATGGAGTATATGGTGCAGAGATGTCTTTGATACACTTGGCACCAGGATGGGAGGAATTCTCTCAGCTTTGAGATCTGAGGCCACCAACAATGGGACTCCTGCTCATGCCTGGCTATGACTGAATCCTTTTGGACCCTACAAAATTCAATGTTGTGATCTCCAGTATTGAATTTACTACTCGTAAGAATGAATTGTCAAGGTGCACTTTTGCTCACCTTTGCCCTTGAGCCCTGAAGAGAACTGCTGAAGTTAGGGCTATCACAGGGGTGCATGTGGAATACTGTGAACCTAACCATCTAGCAGTGTTTACTGCTCGTGCTTTGCTAGAACAATATCAACTGCCTGGAATAGAAAAAGAAATAGCTACCCTTATTCAAAGTCACCTTTGAGACTATTGCTCTATTCAATGCTTTGTCTTCCTTATGCAAAAGGTCTAGAGACTCATCATTGTTTATATGTAGCTCAACGTAGTAATGAAGTTTTGGCACCAGAGGTATGTATCTTTCCAAGCTGAAGGAATTTGGAATGCAGCAAGTGACATCAAAGTGCCGATCAGAATTACATGATTTATTTTTTGTGACTCGCCAGCAAAGGGTGCTTAGAGTTGGCCAGAAGAAATAAACATAAGGAAGACTCAGAATAATTGGTAGGAGAAATAACATATCCCCTCAGGTATGCAGCCATCTGCAGATGATTTTCCTAGGAATGGGGAGATGATCACAGTTGCCCAGGGACATTGGAATAAGCTCATTGATTTAAATTCTGTGTTCTCAATGCTCATTATCAGGAAATTATCAGGAAAGAGGAAAAGCATTTTGTTTTAATGTAACAAAGGTAACAGTATACTTTCACGGAACTCTTTATTTTGCTCAGAGATATCATTCTTTCTCATAATATAGTCTATAAAACTTCAATTGCCCCAATATTCTACAAAACATCACAGGCATTCACTTGGTAGGTGATTTCACCCTGTTATTCAGTGTGTAGGAATTTCCTAGTATTCTCGATTAACTACTAAAACACATTAATGTCAAAAGGTAAGGGATAAATTCTATAATGTTTCAAGGATATTCTGCATCTATAGGCTAGAGTGTAGCAAGGTAGCTTTTCTAGGTAAAGAGAAAGTCATTGCCCCTCATACTTCCAAACATCAAGAATGAAGTATAATATTTATTGGAATTCTTTGAATTTATAAGGCACTTGGGAAAACAATTCAAGGCCCCTTATTGTGTGGTCATCAGGCTGTCAGTTTTTAAAGCACTAGAGCAAGCAGGTCCAGATTTTTGGGCAATTCTCTAATATATAATGCAAATCATAAGTTCCGGTAGTATACATGGTGGATAAGAATGTTGGACAAGAAAGACTACCAAGTGTCAGTAACAACATCTTGTTTTATATGTCTAACAAAAACTACCCTTTGCACTAAGAAGTACATGCTTATTCGTCCCATTGACCATATGGTCTCAGGTATGATAAATTTGTGAAAAAGGAAAGAATTCTGTCCTACTTGAAAATGGATTTGGCCTCATGTATTAGTGCTAACCATGATAATGATGAAAAGGAATCCTTCTTGTAGGCAAAGCTATGAACATCGATTTGCAGACACTTTGAATGAAGAGAGACAGAAAATGAAAGAGATCACCTAAGTTATGAACATACACGTACATGCCTTCTGATCACTGGAAAATAGCTTTGCTGGCTGGTGAGAAGCTTGACAGGAACACCGGGGAAAATGAGTGGCAAGAGGTCTGGGAAAATCTTATTCAAATATATCCACTAGACTAGTGATCACAAAGTGATGCTATTTAATGCTCAGCAGATAGTATCCCTCAGAGAGAAGGTTCTCCACAATCAAGCAGAGAAAATAATTTATACTTTGCACATCAATCTTCTATCTTTATCTCATTATTTCTATGATAAGCATACAAACAGGTGACCATGATTAAAAAAAAAAAAAAAGAAAGCTATGAATGGACCTGAAAATGTAAGCTTTCTCTGACAAATGCTGATCTAACTAGTTCTTAATATAGCACACTTCTTGAGAAAAATAAGCTAGCCATTTGGTGGAAAGAGGATTACACAGGTATTCTTCTACCTAGGAGGAACAGATGTTATTTCTCTCAAAAATAGGTACATATTCCAGGAATGACCTTTCCTTCTTAGCCCTTAATACCATCCAACAGCCTACAAGTTCCTGATCCATTGAAAATATTGGGCTAAAAAAATTTCCTTGGAAAAAGAGAACCTATTTTATGATGAAAGTTGTGCAACAAAGGGCTCATAAACATAGTCTTAATTGGTCTTACCATATACTTCACAGAGCTCTAAATAAAACACCAGCTTTGAATATAGCACAATAAAGTTTGGGTCATGAGCCTCCAACATACAACATGAAAGCTTAGCCAGTAGCTGATATTTGATTTTGTGTCCACCATTGTTGGAATTCATGGATTAGGGAAAGAAAATGTGAATTTAGCATTAGCCTTTTCCATCATTATTCTCATTAACCTACTTATGAATGTCTGTTTTATTTTTCCACTACTTTAGGCTTTGTTGAGTAAGAGATCCAGATTCCCAGTATAAAGGCACTTCTCCCAATAGAAACAGTAAGGGTTTCACTAAACTAGAATCTGGAAATATAAACCAGCCTAACAGAGCTGGTTAGCCCAATACGGAATTGGTGGAAACATAATTTACAATGGGGCAAACATTGATCTCTGAGAAATAGAACAAAATACATGGGCAAATAATTCCTTTCCTTGTATTCCCTTAATGGACAGTTCTATATCACAGTTGTTCCACATGGCTTATTTAGAAGATATTTCTCCTATCAAACTAATAGCTATGTTTTCTTGCTAAACTCTGAACTGCTCAGAAACACCAAATCTTGTATTTTATTTCCTTTGTTTCTGTATTTTTCCTTTTCTCCTCAAATTTGCAGCCCTGAGACAATTGCCTATCCCAATAACTGCTTGGTCAACCTGCTTTGTTTTTAATTCTGTTCTAGGGAAAACTGAAATGAAGTAATTAAGTAGTAATGCAATTGTTTCCATAAACACAAACAAGAAACTCATGGAATATTTAAATTTATAGGACTCCACATGAGAAAATAGGTAGAGTAGAAGGTAGATAATGTTTGTAGTGTATTAGTTCTATGCAGAGACTTTCACCTATTTTAATGCTTAATTATAAAAACGAAAAAATGGAAAAAATCACTGCAGAAAAAAATGTCCAAACTTTCAATAATAATATAACTGTAGTAGTATTTATTTTACTGGGTAATTACTTTAAACTGTTTCCTCTTTACAATTAAGATCTTTTCTTGAGATGGACTTAACATTACCAGGGACTACAGAAGGTGAGTATATTTTCAAGAAAGAGTTGAGTGATAAATTAAATCTAATAATGAAGAAAGAGTTGAAGACCAAAGGACAAAAATGTGTATTCTATCCTTGGGTGACAATGGTGGTCATGGGTAGACAGATGACATATTTTTGGCAAAAGTAAACAAAAGTAGACTTGTGGAATCAGAACAAATGACTTTGAATGCCAACCTAAATTTCGATGCAAATGTTCAGACTCATTGCCAAATAAATTGATGATACTTTTTGCAGAAATAGATTTGTTCAGGAGAGAGTTAACATCTACTAAAGCATAGTGAGTATTTTTTAAGACTCATTATTTTTTTCCAACATGTCTGCTCTTCTCATAAAGTAGAGGTTATAATCCACAGGCCAAATCTGGCTTTTTTTTTATTGTTTGGGATTCATTGAGGGTACTAAGAATTAGGTTACACTGATTGCAATTGTTAGGTAAAGTCCCTCTAGTAATTGTGTCCTATCCCCAAGAAGTGCGCCATACATCGTGACCCCCGCATTCCTTTTCCTCCTCTCCTTTCCCTCATTCCCCTACCCCACACCTTGTATTAGATCATCTGTTTTCTTGTTAGAATTGAGTACACTTGATTCTGACTTCTCCATTCTTGTGATGCTTTACTACGAAAAATGTGTTAGTGATAAATGCAAAAGATGTAACATCTCCATACTTTTTAATGGCTGAGTAGTATTCCATGGTATACATATAAAGAGTATTCTATTTATATCTCATAGCTCCCATCTACCTTTGGGCTATGAAATATAAATAGAATCTTTTCTGACGAAGACACTCAAATGGCTAACAGACATTTGAAAAAATGCTCATCGTCCCTGATCATCAGAAAAATGCAAATCAAAACCACTCTGAGAATAGCCCACATCACAAAGTCTAACCCCACTGAGAATAGCCCACATCACAGTCTCTAAGCTGCAGATACTGGCACAGATGTGGAGAGAAGGATACCCTTTTGCAGCTGGTGGGGCTGCAAACTAATACAACCATTTTTAGAGGAAATATGGAAAATCCTGAAAGAACTCAAATTAGATATCCCATTTGATCCTGTAACCCCATTACTAGGCATCTACCCAGAAGAAAAAAACGTATCATTTTCTCATAAGGACATTTGCACTAGGCTGTTTATCACAGCTCAATTTACAATTTCCAAAATGTGGAAACAACTTAAATGTCCACCAACTCAGGAATGGATTGACTTATTGCTTTTGAATTGATAAGGCACAATATATCGGAAATATTTAACAGGACCAGAAATGTAAGTTTATGAAAAGATAGGTATTGGAAAGGTATAATCTAGATATAATAGGTAAAGTATTGAAGTCCTTTTACATTTGTCTTACATGGGCTTATCTAGGAAACAGGAAGAAATGGATATATCCGAGAGATGTGGGGCAAGGACAGAAAAATTTTAAGAAGGAGTTAATTAATGACACTAAAAAACGCAGAAAGTTCATGGAGAATGAAAACTGAGAAAAATACCATAGTTTTGCCATTGGTATACTAAAAGAAAATATTTAGTCTGATTTTAATTATGGAACAGGTCTATGTTGAACATAGTGAAACAGATGTAGAATACTGAGAATCCCAGTGCTAAAAGGGAGAACGCAATACCATAGCTCTATCATGACACTATTTGTTTTTGGGGGATAAAAATCCATCTGTTTGAATAGATCTTCAATAACTGTCTCAAACCTAAAACAATGTAGCTGCTTATAAACTTCTTTACTTAAAATGCATTTTTCTGAGCTTAATGCCAGAAAAGGAAGGAGCCAGTGGAGGAGAAACAGTATAATCATGAAACAAAAGATAAATGGCTGTAAGTGAAATATAGAAACAAATGAGAAATTGTAAAAATAAACAAAATACTTGCTGGTTAAGAATGAGTGAAGTGACATCAACCCATGAACGGATTAACAAATTGTGGTATAAGTACAACATGGAGTACTATACAGCTGTAATAAAGATGGAGACCTCATATCTTTTATGTTTACCTGAATGGAGCTGGAACATATTCTTCTTAGTAAAGTACCTCAATAATGGGGAAAAAAAGTATCCAATGTATTCAATACTACTATGAAATCAGTATATAATCACCTACACATTCATAGGAATGGTGAAACATAACTATAGTCCAAAAAGAAAGAGGAAAGAAGAAGGAGAGGGAAGGGGAGGGGGGAGCGGGAGGAAGGAGGGCATTTGAGGTGACCTCACCTAATGTGCATAATGCAATGATACATTTCTTTTTTTTAATTGTGTTTCTTTTTTTATTTGTCTTATTAAATCGTAAACACATAGATCATGTATACATTAATGCATCTATGGGGTACAATGTGCTGATTTCATATAGAATTAGGAATGCTCACATCACACTGGTTAATAAATACCTTATCTCATTTACTAGAGTACGGATGTCTTACCACAAAAAATAAGTAAGCAAGGAGATAGTTATATCAATCAGTTACATGTAAGCATTTCACATTGTATATCAAATCAGCACATTGTACCTCATAAATGCATTAATGTACATAGTTATGATTTAATAAAGAATAAAAGAATGATAGTAATAATTTTAACCAAAATTACAACAAAAACCTAATAATTTAAAATAGATCCCTTATATATGTAATTTTAAAAGGTAAAAGGCACAGAAATATTGAAGCATATAAACTAGCACAGAAATAAAATAATTATAATCCATTCCTATAAATCAAGGAACAAGTTGTACAAAGAATAGGGAGTACATAAGAAAATCTGGCTGACACTTAGTGGGCTTGTATCAATGATTATGACATTATTTATTTAATTTTTCAAGTTCATTTAAAGGAACACTTCCTATATGCCCTAAGTATTTAAAGAGATGCACTTGATTTTGTCAGCAAATATCATCTTCAATTTAGTTTTAATAATGTAACCTATATGTTATTGTGTTACAATACAGAGCAGTGAGATTTTTTTATTTTTTAACATATGCAATGAAGATCTTAGAAAAAATTTATGAAGATAATTTAATATTCATTTTTTAATCAGAAAAATGCATTAACATTAGAGGTTTAAACTTTGCTGAAGTCAAGAAATATGAAAGTAGAATTCCTGACATGATTTGTTTAAATTTTATGAATCTCAACAGTGGTATTATTAGGTCAAGCTGAAGCTATCATTATGAAGGTTCTCACCTTAGGAATAATAGAATGTGAATATTAGGAGAGATGTATATGTATTTTAGCATGATTTCTAGTGTGCAAATCCCTCTTCAATATCCTTATAAGTCTCAAACATACTCTTCCTTCCTGTCAAAGAAAACTTTCTTCCAATTCAGGGAGCTGAAGTTGACTAGAACAAAGGTCTTTACACTGAATTGAGATTTTTCTTTTTGTTACTTATTCCCATTGGCCCTGGTACCATATGAAGACCAAAATCCATAAACTAATTAATAACTAATATTATACACATTATTCTCATAATTGCTTAAAAAGTAGAAACCTGTGTGGCCATTCATGTTCGCCATTTGTGATAACTCAACTACAGAGTTTAAGTGATTATTCCAGGTTAACACAGAGAATATATGATTGAGAAGGGCATCAAATCCAAGTAATCTGGCTCCAGAAATCACACTTAATTATTAAATGTTGTCTCAGTATGGCTTAAATAAAAGGCTGCTGAACTATACTGTTTGCAACAATGATCATAATATAATTTCTTTAATTTTCTTGGAAGCTTTGCCACCAGTGATTGGTAGTTAATCTGTGCTGCAATTTCTGCAATAATTAAATACCATCTTCAAATAACTAACGAAAGTAAAACTATTAGCTGGCTATCCCAAAAAGGGAAATTACAAGAGCGTTTAAAAGCTTTGGTTACATACTTTCCGTTTTTAGTTAACTCCATTTTTTCCCACCACTGAACCATATAGAACACACAAAACATTATTTGGTTTGTTTCAATTTCAAGGTTGGCATATGATGTTTGTTCAAAGTCTCTAGCAATGGTAATCCAATAGAAAGTGAATATGATCTCATTGCTGATTTTTAAAGTGTGACTTGAGTACTTCATGTTTACCTGTAGTAACAATGCTGAAAATGTAACAGTGCTATTTGAGTTTCATAAATTCAAAATCACTACCTTTTAATTCCAAACTCAATTTTTAAACTGATATACCAATAAGAATATTACGCACTTTACCTTGGGTGTGATCTTTCCTCTGTTTGTAATCTATATTGACCACATGTTTAAACTGGCAGCAAATCTTTACAGTTATTAACATTGATAGGTAATATGACAATTTCCTCTTTTCATTAACTAAAACAAATTATTGATTATCCACTCCATGACAGGCATTTAGTTTCTTGTTATTAAAAACTAATAAAGATTCTGACTTTACTTGGCCTAGCCTATTGAAAATGCCTTGAATTCCTGCCAAATCTGTAACATTTGAGATGGATGCAACCTTAATAAAAATGTGATTTCATGCTTGTTTTTAAGCTATTAAATACATTATTTAATACTCATAACTCATTAAAGCGAATAGTGTTATTACTTCCTTTTATAGATGAGAAAAGTGAGGTACAAGAAGGATACTTGCCTTGGATAGCTTTCCTTAGGGACTCTATTAAAAATCCAATGATCTGCCTTAAAATTTGATGCTCATAATCACTTACCACCCTGTCTCCTTACCAAAAATAATCACTGGTAAGTGATTGGGAGTAGATCTCTGGAAGAAATAAGTCAAAGTTTTACAAATTTACGTGTGAAAGTTTATCACAGCAGCTCAGAAGGTCGTTTAACATAATGGCTACACTAATCAATTGATGCCCAAAATTAATCCAGTGTTCAAAAATCTCCCAAGGAACTGAAATAATTCGCTTCAATATGATGATTAACTAAGTGGCTGCCCATGGTGAATTTTTAGTAAGTAAATGCATTAAGTGCTTTCTTTCCTTCTCAATACCTCATGAGAACTATTTACTTATTAAGCAGTCCCTGGGATTCCACAGTATTTACCTAATAAATGTGAGACAAAACTGTTGAAATGACGCTATTTCTGTGACTTGAAGTTCCTGGGAGAATCCTCCTTACCTAAAAATCATCGGAAGAATCATAATGTCTGTCTTTGCTCTTATTCAGTGGACAAGAAAAGGGGTAGATTAATAGGGGAGGTTGTGAGAAATATGGGTTGTCCATAAAGTTTGCATGCAATTATTTTAAGTTTAAATTTACACCCTTATTTCTATATTTTTATTGTTCCCTTGAGAACCCACTAGATTAAGGTATGAGTTATATTTGTGAACCAGGAAAACAGGGCCAGAACATAATACAGATAATATGAATATTGTTTTTGAATTTTCTAAATTTTAAAGAATGATTATTTTATTAGTTATGAGAATAAATTATAAATACATTAGGATGTATTTTTTGTTTTTATTTTATCTTGGATAACAAATTCTGTTAAATGTGGTTTATTTAAAGCTTCATTCTTGTAGACACTGGCACAGCATGGTAACAAAAGAGACATAAACTTGTATTTTGATTTTTGTACAAGATACTTTCTTCACTTATAGTTAAGATGCATTTGACTGAAATTATTACACACATTTTTGACACTGTTCCATTTTATCAAGTCTCCTGAAGGCAGAATAGCTTGCAATGTAATAGAAAAATATATTAATTTGAATGTTAGGTAATATTAGCAAGTTTTCTCATTTGTTAAGAAAAGTACTGAATTTTGAAAGTGTCATGCTATTCTGCAATGGAAATGAGTTCTCTCATTTTTTACATTAAAATATTTATTTTTACAGTTAACTACGATTTTTAAACTTTCTCTTAAATTTTTGAAGTATAAAATATCTTTGCAATCTCTATCACTTATTCCTTCACAAATCTTTCCTTCAAATGGTTGATAGGTTGGCAATGTAGGCCCACTGATGGCTTACATTTGAGAGTAAAGTATTGAAACATAATTTTGAATACTTAGCTAATTAGAGCTCATTTTATAGAAGTATTTAGTATGTTAAATACTAAATAAAAATACCATTAGTATAGATTTATCATGGGTACAAAAGCGAAAAAATGTGTTATGTTAGCAACTCAAATACCATAAGCAGCATTGACATTAACACAGCAAATTTCTTCAAAATAGCAAATATCATTATAATATTCAGAACTGCAGGTATTTTCAGTCTTCCTTCTATTTAACTGATAGTTGCATGTTTAGAAACATTCTTAAGATTTTTAATCCTTAATAAAAATATTATTAACATTTTACACTTATATGTAAATTTTAACTACAAATAGCTGTTTCATTTACATGAAGGTGTGGAAGTGGACAATGAAGCAAGAAAGTTAATTGCAATCTGGGAAATACACATTGTATTTTGTGGGAAAAATTTGAGGGGATAGAGAAAGAAATATTCTATATAGCTCACGCAGTAAGTGATGAGAGCAATATGGAGTGAGTTTAAATACAGACGAAGCTTCACTCTCTCCCCCTGGGCTCACTTGCAGCTGTACGGCTGGTTCCTAACAGGCCACCTACTTTACTAGGCTGCCATCTGGGGGTTGGGGACTGTAGTGTTAGAGAACATGATTACTAGAAAAATATATATATATATATTCACACATATTTTTACACCTTGGTCAAATGTGATTTATTCCAGAAATGTAATGATAGCTAAACATTAGGAACTGGATTAGTATTTTTCACCAAATTAATAAAAGAAGGAAAAAATTATTTCCAGAGATACTCGACAAAATTCAGCCACCATTCTCAATAAAATATAAACAGTTGGATACTTCTTTAACCTGATAAAGTATTTCTGTTTGTCCAAAAGCTGGCAGCATCCTTTGGGGGGAGCCTGACTCCTGTGAAGTCAGGAGCCTGGTAACAATGACACAGTTACTGCTGTTATTCAACACTGTGATTCATGACCACATGTCGCAAACCAGCGAGGGCAGGGGAGTGAACCAGAGTGGAATTGGTTGGGACTGAGAAACATACAGCATAAGAGAAGACACAAAAACAAAAGATGGGATCAGGAGGTCTGACTGAGCTGATGGCTGCAGCCAGCACCAAAGCACAAAATCAGCTTTGTTTTATATTTGTACAGGGTTGTCCAGGGGGAAGTAGCATAGAGAATATGGGGTTGATTTGTCTTTATCAAAGTCATTTATATTTTCCAATTGCACTGTAAGACCAAAATGATGTCTTTTGTTTATACTACTAGAAATATTTGAATGAACAAAAAAGAGCATCGTTAAAGAGGGATTTGAGGGTCTTACAAAAAATTGGACTTTATTCTGTAAGGAATGAGAAACTCAATCCACAGAATTCTCTGGTTTTTAAATAGAACACTGAAATTTATGTAAAATAGTGATGCTATTAGCAAGATTCAGGATAGATTAAAATGCAACCTAGTATGGGGACGCTACAAAGACATTTCAGAATAAGATTTTTCATATTTGGAAGCTATTTGGAGAATGGGATGGAAGAAGGGGGAGAAATCTATTTCAGCCATCAGCTTATCATCACAGTGTATGTTACTCTGTAGATGGTGAAACCAATTCAGGAAATGTTAGGAGTTGGAATGAATTTGTTAGAACAGTGGTCCCCAACCTTTTTGGCACAATGGCCTTCTTTCCTGGAAGATGGTTTTTCCACTGACTGGTAGATAAGGGGGAGGTTTCGGGATGATTCAAACACATTAATTCCATCTCCACCTTAGATCTTCAGGAATTAGATTCTCATAAGGAAGGTGCAACCTAAATCCCTCAGGTACACAGTTTACAGTAGGGTTCACGCTCCTGAGAATCTAATGCTGCTGCTCATCTGGCAGAAGGAACAGCTCAGGCAGTGATGAGAGAAATATGGAGTGAGCGTAAGTATAGATGAAGTTTCACTCTCTCACCCTCTGCTCACCTGCAGCTGTAGGGCTGGTTCCTGGCAGGCCACTGACTTTACTAGCCTGCCACCTGGGGGGTGGGACTGCAGTGTTTGAGAACATGATTACTTTTTAACAGAAAAAACCAAACATCAGTCACTGTCTTACAGAAAGATTGAAAAATGAGCTGTGGAGCTCAGAAGTGAAGACTTAGCTTGAGGTTTGGTTTGTGAATAATTAATGAAGCTGTGTACCATTGGTGTACCAGGAGAGAACAGATCAGGAAGAAAAGGGGAGAGATGCCAGAATCCTGGGGGCTGGTGCAGAATGGGTCAGTGAGAGAAATAGAAAATGAGTATCCAAGGACAAACATGCAGAAATATTTTCAGAGAGCCAAGAAGATGAAAACCTGCATATTAAAGTGTAAGTATCACTTAAGCGTGTTAGCAATTTATATCCGAATATGATAAAGAATGTCTGTGAGAGAAAAGTTAATATAAGAACTTGTTCCTGGGGTAGTTATCCTTTTTTCTACATCCTGATTCAACATTTAAACAATAAATTCTATAAGCCATGAAAGCCATCTATATATTTTATTTCCTAAAACAAGTATGAAAATAATTTGAGGAGAATATGTATAAAAAACATTTTCACTAAAATATAAAAGATTTCTTAGTTGACACATAGAAGGAAATATGTAATTTGTGAATTATTGCATATGTTTCAAATGGCATAACTTATACAAGTATACCATGACCACAAATTATACTAGTGGATTACAATAACTTATACAGACATCAGTTTCCAAAACTAAAGGGATGTTGGTTTGTATTATTTTTACTTTCTTTAGTAAATAAAGGTGAGCATAATAATAAATGAATTCTTATTTAATGATATTTTATCAATATTTGTTTAGAACTCATCAATTAACGTAGAGTTGATTATAATATTTTCCCTACCATTAGGCTGAAAATGTTAAGATAAAGTATTCATCATTTTTAGGCTGTGATATTTTATATGTGTATTTAAGTTAGGTTTAAAAATAATCTCCAAAATAGTGTTATAAATAAGGAAAAGAAGAATTTGCTAGATGTTAGAGAGAGAATAGAGAAAAAAGTAGAATAAATTTCTAAGTGAGATGCTTACTTGTCATATTTTAGCCCAAAGGAAATCTTAACTGCTTCCCCTTTATGGCAAAAGTTGTGCAGAATAAGCACACTCTTAGATGCTGAAAAAATTATTCCAAATGGATACACATTATTGTGTGTGTATCTATTGGAGAGTGAAGAAATAATCCAGGTGTAAAATATTTCACATTACATTATTTCAAAGATTTTTTTTTAAATCACCAGAGACTAAAACTTCAATACCTTAAGTAAAGAAAGGACACTAAAACTAAATAAACTAAATTATTATGGAGCAATACAAAGCAAAACATTCCAACTTTTATTCTTTTTCCTCTGGAGAGAATTTTTAATAATCTTAACGTTTATATAGTTTCTCATTAGCCTAAAAATACTTTTTCAATACTTTATCAAACAGCAATTATATAAATACATATATATATAAATTCTCCTATTCATTCTATACATAAATTTTGGATCTTTAAAATAAATTTTTGCTTATTTTAACAGAATATCCTATAATTTAAAGGTACAATTATATGGTGAAAATATACGAACTTGTACACACTGAGTTTATGACCAACATATTAAGAAACTAGTTAGAAAAATGTATTACAGTCAAAAATTACAAGTAATTAATATGTTATTATAAAATTTTATTCACTGATATTTTTGGTTTTGTTTTATTTTTTCCCAATTCTCGGTCGTTAAACCTCCTGTGGTGTCTTTCTTAAATTCCTCAGACAGGATTAAGGATACCCTTCCTGTGGACCCTGAAAAGTTTGCTAAAACTCACTGCACTGAAAACTTTTTTCAGCAAAACAACAATAACAACAATGAAAATACCAAAACAAAGAAACAAACTGATTGGCATATTCAACTTTGCACTCCCATCTATAATAGGATTCCTGGGTGGTAAGTTCTTACAATATTTCCAATATGTTAATTGCAGTTGCCCTGGGCTTTGAAATTTAAAAGAGTGTTTCATTCTGTGTTTGCAAATCAACCTAGTGAATGAGTAATTCACCATAGATAATTTCATACTTAGTTAAAAAATACATTAAAAGATCCTTGGCATCATTTAGATAAATGCAAAATATAACATTTTAAAAAATAGGAAAAATAATTATTTGATATCAATGCAAAGGGTTTATCGTTGAAGTCATGACAAATGTAGACACCACTCCATGTAGAATAGCTTGAGTGTTGGTCAAGGCCCATATCAATCATCCTAGTCATTTTATTTTTCTTACTTTTGATTGCTTGATGAATTACTAAATTATAGTTTATTTTTTAGAGATTATTAGGAAATACAGCAGGAGTTTGCAATTCTGTTTTCATTTATATAATAACCATGTAAATCATTTATTAAGAAATTATCTACTCTGTCCCAGACATTGATCAAGGATGGGAGATACAACATTGAAGAAGGCAGACAAGGTAAAATGGTACTCTAGAGTCACTGATTTCCAGTCCAACGTGGACTAAGAAATCATGGAAAAATTTCTCCTTGGAAACCAGTATGAATACTTTATCAGACAAGAAGCTCATGAACAAATAATATTCAAGTACTGAAAAATGAAATATTTTAACTTTATAAATACATAGTATGTTAAAGTACAACTTCATTAAAAAGATTAAATCATGATTCTCATAAAAATGTAAAATAAGCCCAAGTACAATATTTGTTTAATTAATTCATGAGGGAATTGATAAGCCATAAAAAGTAGTTCAAAAAAGAAGCCATAGAGAAGGCAAATATGTGTGTGAGCAACCAGGAAATGAGAAGCTGAATTTGTTCATGGAAGAAAAAGTGACTTCTGAAAAAAAAGTGGCAGGAATCAATTATACTTCCAAGGTGTAAAATTTATTTACATCACTATATCAAAAATAATCTGCATTATAGTCAGTAATACAATTATTTTTAGTGTAAAATATAGGATGTGCCAAATTTTACCTTAAAGTTGCCATGCATAGGAAAAATGGAAAGTTGTAGCTAAATGAACCTTTACTTTAAAAATATCATTGCAAATATTTATAAAACATTTTCTACCTGCTGGCCACCTCTTTATAAAATTTTGTACTGAATATTTTGTAAATAAAGGTACATTTACCTGCATTTTCCCTCTGCATGGCAACTTTGGCGGCAACATTTGGGACATCCTATAGTTCAAAGAAGTTAGATCTCTATAGAATCAGAAAAGTCAGAACGTGCAGTAGAGAACTATCGGCAGCCCCTAGAATAGCAGGTAATCCACCTGTCTGTCTGTCTCTCTCCTCTGTCTCCTTCTTTCTCTCTTTTCATTCTTATTTTTCTGTTTTCCTCCTCCAACCTTTCCATTTTATTCTGACAGATAACATAAAATGAAATTGCAAGACATTTTCTCTTTAAATTGTCTTATATGAATATGATTTTAAGCATGTTCAGTTAATCATAATTTCTCAGTGTTGACAGAAAACCAATTGTTGAAAAATCATCATACTCATACTTAATTGTTTTTTTCAGTTTTGGCTGGAGCTGGGCTTGAACCCACCACTCCCGGTTTACGGAGCCAGCGCCCTACTCCTTGAGCCACAGGTGCCACCCAAACTCATATTTATTTTTAAATCACAGAATGATGTTTTTAAAATCCTGCTACCTTGGCCTGATATAAAACATTTTGACATACTGGTCCTGAATAGGTTAGTTCACATTCTTCTGGACACCAGATATATTGCTGAGAAGCAATATTTAAGCAAGTCATTAGGTATTATTATAGCCTGTGCTCCCATGAGTGCGCTCAAATCTCCTTGGCTACAGCCAGGGAGGGGACCAAGAAAACAAAGCTCCCAAAGCACTAGCAATAAATTAACTATTACTTTAAAATTTATCTCTACCACTGCCCAGTCCTGCATCTTCTTCTGTGTACTAACGACTGTGTCTTAAATAGGACATTTGAGACCAATATGAATAGTTCTGTGGATACTGGTGGAGCTATTGTGGAGATAGACTTGCTTATCTAAGAAATGGATGCAATGACCCCATGAATCATGAAGAATTTGGAATTACAGTCAACCCACAGAAAGCAAATCAAAGAGACAGAATTGAACTTAATTAGTTCAATAAACATTAGTCCATGTCTCCAGCTACACTTACTCTTCCCCCTTTCAGTTGTATCAAACAACTTTCAGTTAGGATCTCACAGAACGTCAAAGAACTGTCTACTTTGGGTAAAAATATTTTGCTAGCAGCTCATGCCATTTTCTCCGTGAGATGCTGTTTTGCTATTTCTTCCTAACTTTAAAGTTGAACTTATGAATCTTTTCACAACTCTTTGATGAGTGAAGCATGCTGTTCTGAATATTACTTTTCCACTTTTTTTTAATATGTCTTTTCATTGAAATATTGCTGACTGATTTCCCCACAGTATTTCCCTACCAGCCATTCTCCAGATGCAGTTATTTTGAGAGGCATCAGAAGTCTGAATTTTGGAAAGCACAGCTGCTATGGTGTCACCTCACCGCACTGTGCCAAGTCATTGCCTGAAGCTGCCCTGTCTCTCAAATCTACCGGGATTTTTTCATCATCTCACTTCTTCTTCATCTATCGTCCATTGCTTTTGTCCGGCTTGTCCCTGTAGGAGCTCATACTGCCTGAGTCCTGCTGGATTACCTTCCAGCTGTCTGTGACCTCCTGCAGACCCTCCAGGAGAGCAGCTTCTCCTTGTTGGAGGACAAGGGCTGCTGCTGGTGTGGCAGTACCGGGAACATGGTGTGTGGCTCCTTGGAGTCTCCTCCTGGCCTCAGATAATGGTTTTGACATCAATGTGTCAAACGAGTCACATCGCCAACTAGTCCCTCTGACACCCCGCAGTTCTACCTGTCACTCACACTGTGCTCGTACTTTACTGGAAGTCTGGGACAGTTGTCACTCCCCACTCACTCTACCCCCCCATGGACTCCCACACTAAGGAAATCACACTTTACCCTCCAGAAAGAACTCTAGGCAAGGAAGCCACAGTGGCCCCAAGTGTGACTCCCCAGGAAGGTCCATCCCAAGCCCCCTGCTGACTGCCGTCCTTGTTGGCCAGCACCTGAGCTAACCATGCAAGGTGGACCATCATAGCGGACTCCAATTGCTGAGCAGGGGAGGGCCCCGGTGGGGTTTCTTCCTCACAGGCAGGATTCTGGGGAGGTGAGCGTGTCCCCCAAACCAGCCCCTCTCTTCAGTTTTGTTTCTGCAGAGACTTAAAGAGCAATGTGTATCATTATGTACTTGAAATGATTACTTTGTGTACATTCTGGAAAATGTGATTCCCTGAGAAAAGGTTCAAAGAGCTTTAATTGTGGAAAAATTAATAGATAACACATCTGACATTAAAAAGGAATGGACTAGTTGTTCATTTATATTAATTTAAAACTTCAGTACCTTAGGGTGGTGCCTGTGGCTAAAAGGAGTAGGGCACCGGCCCTATATGCCCCAGGTGGTGGGTTCAAACCCAGCCCCAGCCAAAAACTGGAAAAAAAAACAAACATACAAACAAAAAACAATAAAATTTCAGTATCTTTTTTCCTATTTAAACTGTTCTCTTTAGGTGCAAATCACTACATGAAAAATTTTTCTTCCAGAACATACATTTCATATTATACATTTGTACTGGAGTTCTATTCAAAAACAAAAATTATTAAATAGTTGTAAATTATGGTGTAAAACTTATTGTTTGACATTATCATAGTAATAAATTTAGTGATTTCTGTGGACCCATTTGTGTTCACACAATAGATACACACAAATTGTTTTCATTTTCTTTTCTTTCTTTATTTTTTTTTAAGACAGAGTCTCAATTTGTCGCCCTCAGTAGAGTGCTGTGGCATAACAGGTCACAGAAACCTCCAAAACCTGGGCTTAGGTGATTCTCTCACCTCAGCCTCCCAATTAGCTGGAAGCACAGGCACCCACCACAATGCCCTGTTACTCGTTTTCACTTTCTTTTTTCTCAGTGGTTTCTATTGATACAAAAGATATAATCCAGGGAATTTCTGTTAAGGCAACAAAATACAAGGAGATTGAAGAAAATTTGCCAACAGAATCTGTAGCAATTGCATCCCGTTTAAAAGCCAAGTGGTCATTCTTTATTGATTTTAACTGGCTACTATATACGCAACACAACTGGATAATAGAACTGAGTATCTACAGTGATCAGGCAGATTGATTCAAACAATGTACAGTTTATGAATGTGTTTAATCTTACTTACATTACTATCCAGTACTTTTATTCAGAATTGTATGTAAAAATAAGGATATATAGACCCATCCATACACATATTTCTTAAAAGGAATATGCACATATTTCCTAGGATTTAGAAAAACATGATCTGATCATTTGGGATAGGAATTCTTAATCCAAAATCCAACCGTCTGGCAGCAAAAATAAGTAAAAGATGTGAACAGACTTTCTACATTAAGTGTAAATGGACCTAACTAGCCGTAAAAGAGAACTTCGTTAATGCAAGTAAAATAGATATGCAAACCACACTAACATAGCATTTTGGGAGCTCTTAGATTGTCATAAATGAATTAAAAAAATTCATGCAAAATCTCTAAAGCAGGCCCTCAGGCATTTCTCATTGGAATACAAAAATAGCATAAACCATAGTAAATGGATACATTTATGCCACAAAGTGGAAATACAAGCATAAGTCTGCGTGTGACAGCTTTATTTTTGATAACAAAATACTGACAAAGTGTGTGGTGCCTGTGGCTCCGCGAGTAGGGCGCCAGCCCCATATACCAAGGGCTGCGGGTTCAAACCTGGCCCCGGCCGAACTGCATCAAAAAATAGCCGGGCGTTGCGGTGGGCACCTGTAGTCTCAGCTACTCGGGAGGCTGAGGCAAGAGAACTGCCTAAGCCCAGGAGTTGGAGGCTGCTGTGTGACGCCACAGCACTCTACCGAGGGCGATGAAGTGAGACTCTATCTCTACAAAATAAATAAATAAATAAAATAAAATAAAATAAAATAATACTGAGAAAGAACCAATCCTCTAATTAGAAGATTGATATTCATCAGAAACAAAATACATATTACAGTCCAAGCAAAAAGGATACAATGCAATACAATATGTAGACTAATTTTGATTAAAAATTAAGAAAAATTTAAAAAATACAAAATAAAAATAAACATGGATGTGTATATATGTGTATATCTAAGTGCACGTATGTTGTTTGTGTGTAACGTGTTAGGTATATATGGTGAATATATGTGTGTGTATATGCACATTTAGATTGCTGGGGGGAACTTGAAGGGAAAATAAAATAATAGAAAATAAAACTAAAAGTGGGATATTGCTGGAAAATATAGTTATATGAAGATTCTTTTAATAAGCCATTTTCATTATTAAATTGTGTAACTATTTTTATTTTCAACAAATAAAATGAAATGCATCAAGCCAAAAGAGATTCCTGAAAATTGAAGCTAAAATTCAACTAATTTACAAGCGTATAAATGAAAGAGGTAACATAACAACAGGCTACACGAATTTAAAATAATGTACAAAAGCAAAATATTCTAATACTAAATTTGTAATGATGTATCTTTATGAAATAATGATTTTAAAATATTTACTCTCTTAAACTGTCCATAAAAGTGGGAGAGAATTAAAAACACTCCAGTCCCAGCGAGCATGTCAATTAAGCAGATCATGGCTTCTAAATACGATTGCTGAACAGGAACAAAGAACCCTTAGACAAATGGTTGATTTTATTTCTAGAGTAAGGAGACTCCATAATATTTTGTTGTGCCAGCAACTAAGAAAGTTTTTACAAGCAACAACTCACACACAAACACCTAAACACATAATAAACACACATATGTACATGAACATAAAGAACGATGACAACAGCTTGCCACCCATAATTTTTCTGCTACTTGCTTTTGTTTATTTTGTTTTTCTGTGTATGTGCTGGTATCATATAACATTCCAGGTATCTTCCGAACTCAGTAAATACACATCTATTTTATTCATTATGCTAGCACATAGCATGTATTTCCTTTCACAGGTGAGGCTTACGCACAGATAGTTTTGTCTTTTAAATGATTTACTATGCGAAGATTGTTGAAATGTGCTTTATACATTTGCACTCTCTCTATTTGTATTCCTACTTATACTCTTGCGATTGATCTGTTATAAGGTACCCTACACTTGTTATTTTGATTAGTAAGACCAGATATCTCCCAGAATTACAGTCTTAACAATAATGATTAAAATATGTATCACGGCTTTACCTTACATTTATTTGAGTATTTTTGATTACCTAATAAAAACGTAAAATTGCTTTCTGATTTCATTTTTGATTATGTAATTACTACTAAAGTTTAAACTTGAATACATTTAATACGCCAGGCTGGAGTGTAGTGTTGTAATCATAGCTACTGCAGCTTCCAATATTTGGGCTCAAGTGATCTTCTTGCCTCAGCTTGTCTAGTAAGTGGCATAACAGGTGTGTGCCACTGTGCCTGGCAAGTTTTGAACTGTTTTGTAGAGATGGAGTCTGACTACATTGCCCAGGCTTGCCTTGAACTGCTGGCTTCAAACAATCCTTCCACTTGCCTCGGTCTCCCTAAGTACTGGGGTTACAACTGTGAGTCTCCACACCTGAGGTATTTTAATTTTAATTTTATTTATTTTTAAATACAGCTTTCTTACCTTTTACATTCATCATATTTTTAATAGGTTGACTTATCTCTAAAAGATGAATTTTAAAGGTGGCTTCTATAATAAAAGGTAATATATTTTATGAAAGGTTAAATATTTTCTCCTGACATACCACTTGTACTTTATTTCATATGTCACAGACTTTCATATGCATTGTTTGCTTTTTTCCTGCCCTATATGGTCTATTACCATGAAACTGAATGTTGCTCATAGAATAAGGAAAGCATATGATTACTTTTCTTATTTCCCTTGCTAGTAGTTACAAGAAGTATATATTATATAGTCAGTTAAGGCCATGTAATTGCAGATGGTTTTGATAATTAGATATGTATCACCAAATCACAATCCTAACAGAGAGTGGTTGCCGTAACAAAAATGCAATGAAAGGTCAGGTTCAACAGGACATAGTATCCAGTATTCACTTACTGCTTTCTACTCCTGTAAAATCTTCCAAATCCTTAGTGTCCTTAAAAGTCTAAATTTAGCCATCTCTTAAGATTATTCCAATGACTTATAACAATTCCATTTCCTACTGTGTTCTTTCTCCAATCAATTAACTATATTCCTTTTTTCATCATTTTCAGAAAGCATTGCTTGTATAATTTTCATATCAATAAGCTTTCTTTGACTTTCATTCAATTATAAAAACATCCAGATTATTTAATATAATATTAGAGTGCTTTTACTGTTGGGGCTTTTAGTTGTCTAGCTTCTAATTTGGACACTACTTCTCATGTACCCTATGATTATCATCCCAAATTATTCATAATTCTGACTAATACTTTGTATCCCTTTGCATTTTTGTAAATAGATCTTCTCTGCCTTAGTTATATCCATCTGAAATATAAAATTTGAAGAAATGGCCCTACCATGCCTAACTCCACCTTGGACTAAGTTGGCATTTTGCCGTAGGAGTAGCAACAATCTGAGGGTTGGATATTTTACTCTTTAATGTTATACCTAAAAAAAAAAAAAAAAAGTGGAAATTGAATTACTTTTTCTAAACTAAGTAGATTGTTATTTCAAAGAATTTATTTAATCTCCAAGTAATATTCATTTCCTTCATTTATTTGAAGAAACTATGCTTATTTTTAAGGCTTCTTCTTATGATTATTATTATTTTGAATATAGATGTTGTATATCTGGGCACATACTTGTCCAAGAAAGAAGTTGTGAATTTTCTTATTATTTTTATTTCAAAATATTAAAAAGTGCAAATGTTTCTGTTAGGTGGATACATTGTATAATGCCTAAGTTGGGGCTTTACATGTGTCATTGCCATATTTCCCTATTATACCCTATAGGTCAGGTTTTACCCTGCAACCTCCTTCCATAGTCCCCCATTCTTGATTTCTAAAGTCCTCTATAGCTCTTTGCACCTGTGTGTACCAATTGTTTAGCTCCTAATTATTAGTGAATACATGAGAATATTTGTTTTTTCAGTTATGAGAAACTTCAGTTAGAATAATGGTTTCTAGTTCCACCCAAGTTGTTGCAAAGGACATTATTTCTTTCCTTTCTATGGGTGAGTTGTACTCCATGATGTGTATAACATACATATACTAGCTTTTAAAATCTACTCTTGAGAACGTAAGCTGATTCCATACATATATATGTTTGTTTGTTTGTTTGTTTTTTGGCCGGGGCCAGGTTTGAACAAGCCACCTCTAGTATATGAGGTGGCGCCCTACTCCTTGAGCCACAGGTGCTGCCCTGATTCCATGTCTTTTTGAGTGTGAATTGTGTTATGATAAACTTCCAAGTACAGGTGTCTTTTTAATAAAATGACTACTTTCTTTAAAGTACATGCCCAACACTGAATTACTGGATCAAATGGTGGGTTTCATTTATTTCTTTAGGGAATCTCCATACTATGTTCCACAGAGGCTTTACTAATTAGCAATCCCTTCAACAGGGTATAAATGTTCCTTTCTACATACATGCCAGTATCTGTCGCTTTTTGATAATGGAGATTCTGATATGGGTAAGGTGGTATCTCAATGTAGTTTTAATATGTATTCCCTTCATGATTAATTTTGCAAAGCACTTTTCATATGTTTGCTGCTGATTTGTCTCTCTGCTTTTGAAAAACTTCTGTTCTTGTATTTTACTCACCCGTTTTTAATTAGTTTTCTT
Organism: Perodicticus potto; assembly: GCA_963574655.1. Classification (NCBI taxonomy): domain Eukaryota; kingdom Metazoa; phylum Chordata; class Mammalia; order Primates; family Lorisidae; genus Perodicticus; species Perodicticus potto. The sequence continues at coordinate 25,641 of CAUYRH010094558.1, forward strand.
TTTCTTGCATATTTGTTTGATTTCTTTATAGATTATGGATATTAGCCCTTTATTATATGTACAACATGCAAATATTTACTCCACAGATTGCCAATGATTATTTCCTTTGCAATATAGAAGCTTTTAAATTTAATTTCCCTTTATTTATTTATGGTATTGTTGAGATCTTAGTCATAGACTCTTTTGCTCAGGCCAATGTTTAGAAAAGTTTTTCCTACATTTTCTCCCAGAATTTTTATGATTTCATGGCTTAGATTTAAGTTCTTTACCTATCTTGAATTACTTCTTTTGTGTTGCAAGAGACAAGAGTATTGTTTCAGTCTTTTGCATGTAGAGATTCCTGGTTGCTTTATGCTGTTCCATTGGTCTATTTTTCTGCTTTTATGTCAGTACCATACTGTTTTGATTACTATAGCCCTGTAATATAATTTAAAGTCAAGCAACATCCTGCCTTCCGATTTGTTCATTTTGCTTACAAGTCCTTTGGCTATTTGGGCTCCTTATTAGTTCCAAATGATTCTTAAAATTGTTCTATTATAGATCTATGAAACGTGATTTTGGCATTTTGATGGCTATTTCATTGAATCTGTAAATCCTTTCAGCCAGTATGAACTTTTAACAATATTGATCTTTCTCCATTTGTACCATTTATAATCTCTTTCATCGCTATTTTCTAATTCTCTTTGTAGACATCTTTCACCTCTTTGGTTAAGTATATTCTCTATTTTTCTGCAGCAGAGGAGCCTTGGTGTTGGGGAATAGTGTTGGGCCACTAGGCAGCTGTGGCTCTTGCCCTATCTACATTCCACTATGGCAGTCAATGTGGGGCTTCTCAGTTAGTGTTTATGAAGCCACTCTGTTCAATCCACCACTGGGGTTCTTGGCTCCCAGTCACTGGGCAGGCAAGACTATCTAATATCCCTGCACTCTCCTTGCCTTGGCCATAACTGTCTGTAGGTAACTGGTGTAAACCTGAGCCCTGTGATCTCAGGAGAACTGAAACTCAGAGCTCAGAATGACATCAGCTGCATTAACCCAGGAAAGGAAACTACCAGATTCCTGCTGTGCCCCATCTCCAGTGCAATGTCACTGCACAGACTCCAAGCAGCTTGCTCTTCACTCCGGAGGTCTGTCAGAGAGGAGATCTATGAGGAGGAAGGCACCTCTCGGGTTGTAGTGTTCACACAGGGAGTGTGGCACTCAGGATTCTCTCCCCCTTCCTCCCTTTGTGTGGGCCCCTCCCCCAGTGCCTTCCAATCTTACCAATCAGATCAAACCATCACTTCTTACCTCTAACTGCCCCCATTACTTCTCTAGTCATTCACAATGCTCTTTCTAAGAAGGTCCATTCAAAGTCAGGCATCTACCTATAGATTTTCATCCTTCCCTTGTGAGGGGCACGTGCAGACTGCTCCGAGCCCCCATCTGGACTCCCTTCACTGAATTTTTAACTGGATTTTTTTTTTTTTTTAGCTGACATGGCCTGAGTTATCTGCATAGACTTTAAACTAAATGTTTAGATTTTGCTGATGTGTTTTGTCTTTTAGCTCTGAAGTGCTTGGGTGGAAAAAAAATTAATAAAACAGATGGTAAGAAAACATATTCTGGGTACAATGACACCACTTTTCTCTCCAAATAGATGGACTCCCTAATGGCCTCAACATGGCCAGCCCTGCAAGGAGGTCTAGGACTAAGTTGAGTGTCCTGAGATTTTAACCTTGACCTAAAACTAAACAACCAGGCCAGAGCAGCCTGAAGCAATATTCAGAGGTCACCTACCAAAACAATCCACTCAGCTATTAAGCTTTCCTTTTTTTCTTTTTCTATATTTGGCCCATACTTATCACAGGTTTAGGTTATAATTTCTGCCATAAATAAATAAAAAATAAAAAGGTCAGGTATGTTTCTTTTGATTATTTCTTTTTCTAATATTCAGGTTTGGCCAATAGAATATAGATGGAGTGCCTTCATTTCTCTATGGCCCAGCCATGACCTATCATGTCTCTAAATTAGAAGCTGCTTCTTCAAGTTGTTATAAGGATAGGCCTTTCCATACTTAAAGTAGTCACTGAGCAAAACATAATAAAAAATAAAAAAGATTCTTATTCATTGAAAACTTTCATTCAAAAATGTACCCTTTTGGAAGGAAGTATGGAGAATTCTCAAAGAACTCAAGCTAGACCTCCCATTTGATCCTGCAATCCCATTACTAGGCATGTACCCAGAAGGAAAAAAATCCTTTTATCAAAAGGACACTTGCACTAGACTGTTTATTGCAGCTCAGTTTACGATCGCTAAAATGTGGAAACAACCTAAATGCCCACCAATCCAGGAATGGATTAACAAACTATGGTATATGTACACTATGGAATACTATTCAGCCATTAAAAAAATGGAGACTTTACAGCCTTTGTATTAACCTGGATGGAAGTGGAACAC
>CAUYRH010094561.1:0-67131 GCA_963574655.1 Perodicticus potto
ATAACTGAGAAAATGCCAGGAAGGCTATGTTAATCAGTTTGACGAAAATAGTTCAGATTGTATATGAAACCAGCACATTGTACCCCTTGATTGCACTATTGTACACAGCTATGATTTAATAATAAAGACAATTAAAAAAAAAGTTTTGTAGTTGAATACAATTGAACAAACCACAAAATTTACAAAGCTATGGTTGACAAAGCCTCTGCCAGGCCCAGTGCCAAGATCTTTCACATACATTGTTTTCCTTCAAAAAACACCCCCAAGCTGGGTGCAGTTGCTCAAACCTTATAATCCTAGCACATTGGGAGGCCAAAGTGGGAGGATCACATGAGTTCAGGATTTGGGGGGATCACAAAAATTCAGGATATGAAGACCATGGAGACCAGCCTGACAAGACCAGAGAACAGTTAAGCCGTAGAGCCTAGGTTGCAGTGAACTGTGATTGCACCACTGCACTCTATCCCTGGGTGACAGACCAAGATGCTCTCTGGAGGAATGGTGGAGGGGGGCAATGGATTGCATTGAGAAAACAGAGGCTGAGAAGGCCCCCAAGTCACTTTTGCAAGTAAATTGTGGCACCTGGCTTTATATCCATGTTTGTTCAATGCTTTTAGACTATAACTTTAAAAACTCTAAAAACTTCACTTACTTTATGGGATTAGAATGATGCAGACAGAATTTCAAAGGCCTATGCTTTCATCTTCACTAATTCACTAGCTGCTTAACTATTATTTACCACTATCAGATACTCTGCTAAATCCTTGTTAGCCACTAAATCACTAAAGACCACAGAAGCCCCCACTAGAAAAAAAACCAGTCTACAAAAATACCCCTAAGTATGACAGCATCTGGTCAAGGCTCTGGATCTAAGTGTTCTCGCCTGTCACTGAGACATTTTGGGGTACCCGCAATTTCCTAGTATGCTGCTGAAACCACAAAACCCAGGGACTGCAAGACCATGGGGAAAAGGCACTCTGACCACGGCAATGTCACACTGGTATAATATTTCTGAAGGGCAATCTGTCAGCTTCTATTAAGTCATAAAAAGGTGCATATCCTTTGACATGGCAAGTCCACCAGTAAAAATATATCCTAAGGGTGGGCAATGGTTTGAATGTTTGTGTACCACCAAGATTCATGTTGAAACTTAATCCCCAATGCAACAGTGTTTAAGTTAAGAGGCAGGGCCTTTAGAAAGTGGTGAGGACACCAGCGCTCTATCCTCATGGATGGGATTAGTGCCCTTATGAAAGCACGTAAGGGACCAAGTTCATCCCTTCTGCCTTTTCTACCATGTGACAACACTGTGAGAAAATGCCACCCACGGAACAGGCCCTTGCCAGACATGGAATCTGCTAATACAGTTATCGTGGACTTCCCAGCATTCAGTACTGTGAGAAACAAATTTCCATTGTTTATAAATTACCCCACATATGGTATTTTGTTATAACAGAAGAAACCAACCACAGGAAGTAACCAGCCATGTATGAATGAGAATCTAAAAGTAAAAAGTAGTGAAACGATCAACTTCTCCAAGGTGCTCACATATGAGGGCATATTACACAATCATTTAAAAGGACGGTTCACTTGTATATTTACTGCTCAGCTAAAATGTCCACAATATATGTTAAGTGAAAAAAATTAGATTATAAAATATACATCTTTTTATAAAAACTACATATGCACTTTGAAAAACCTGTAAAAAAAACCTTTGTACAGGCTATAAGGATATGTATCAAAATGTTCTCCAGCAGAGAAAGAAAGAATGAGGGAGGGGTGGGGAAAGTAACAGCAGAGAGAGGGAAGGAGTGAGGGGTCTTGGTGTGTGCCACACCTTTAGGGGGCAAAACACGATTGTAAGAGAGACTTTACCTAACAAATGCAATCAGTGTAACCTGGTTTCTTATACCTTCAATGAATCCCCAACAATAAAATAAATAAATAAATAAAAAGTTCTCCAAAATTTTTTTGTTGTTGTTAAAAAAAACGTTAACAATAGTGACCTTCTAAATGGCAGAATTATTTGTTTACTACAAAAGTTAAAGAAAATGTTTCCTTTCTCTTTAATGATATCCCACAATCCTTATTTCATTACTGGTAAGACAATAAAACACAGTATTTTTAATTAAACAAATCACTTAAAAATGCAGGACAGGCTTTCCCCCCCCAGCAATGTCTCCCTCTGACACTTTCAACTTCTCTAAATTATTCCTACCTAAAAGCCTGAAGTAAACTCATGGGAGGATTAAGCTGAAAGAGATTTCCCAAGTTTATCTCCTGTTTTCAATTCTTCAAGGAAAGAAATATATTCTTAGACTTAGAGGTAAACTGACATTGAAGGTTTCATTTCTAGAACTTAAGCACAGGTCCTGTAACCAGAAAAAGAGAAAGCTCAGACTGTGCATAAAGCACCACTAGTAGTGCACAGGAGAGGTCTTCACTATAATGCAAAGTGCACAGAAAGAATCATGTTGGGGGAGGCAGTATTTTTAACCAACACCCATAACAAAGGTGGGTTTCAGAAGACAACATCCAAAAGTAGCAGGTATTTTTAAAGACCTGGCAAAACTGACTTCTAGATAAGATCACACTGCTCAGTTTGTTTTGAAAATAAACATCAGGCAAGCACTATTTTCCTTCTAATGAGTGTAGGAAATTTACATGTAATAGGAATTAAACATCTAAAAAGAGAAACTATTTAAAATATAGTACAAACCTAGGGTTATATAAAGTGTGGTTAATGGTCTAAGTATACAGCAAAACACAAATCTTGTTCATAAGGAACAGGTGGTGCTCAAAAAAAAATCTCCTTGTAAACAGCTGTATGAATTCAAAACACATTTTCCCATCAAAACATTGTTATAACAGTGGTTAACTCCTAAGTGGGTTCATAAGGCCTATTTAGTTGTTAGAAATATTTATCCCACACCTGAGTTGTATGTGACTGGTACTGGTTGTCTAAGTGAAGACATTCAGGATGCCAGGGGAGTAAGAATGGCTCTCCTTTCACTCAGAGTGAAGCCTCTCAGGCGAGTCCCTCTCCACAAAAGACCTCCAGCTGAAGAAATGCCACCCTCTATCCCAAGGTCAGACTCTCTCTTCCTGGGGCAGCCTAAGTACAAATGACCAGTCATTGGGGTAGGGGAGGACCTGCCCCCATACCTCAAGGTGAAATAACTCCAGCTCTAGAGCTCCCACTGGGAGATCAGCTGGGGTCTGTGGCAGCCACAACCAGCTCAACTCTTCCCTCCTCCACTAGGAACAAAGCCAAGAGCACTCCTCAGCAAACCTCTAGCACACAAATCTCTGTCTCAGAGGCTATTCCGAGGGTCAATGACAAACAGCTAACACTTCATACACTCTTAAGTCAGGCACTGCTCTAATATGAACATATAAATATATGTATCAAAAGAGGATTTGTAAAAATACCTGGAATCCAGGCCCACCAAAAACTAGATACACCATGATCAAGGTTGCATGTATTTTTAGGTCTGAAGCAAAAAAGCAAAGGCCTAAAGGAACCAGAATTATAGAATGAAACTACACATATATGCTCTACTGATTACTAGAGCCTAAAAATAACTTGTCCACCTACAATCAAAATCCTACATTATGTGCAGGCAAATGTTTACTAAATAGGGGGAGGATGGCAATTCCTCATGCTTCCTTTTCCTTTAATCCCTGCAAGAAGCCTCAGAAAGTAGTATCTAAAAACTAGTATCCAATAAATTTCTTATTAGAGGCACAATATCTGTAATAATATTCAACTTACTCAAGATGCACAACTGCAACCAGTTCAACCTCTTCGACTACAACCATATCATCACTTCCCCAAGTTCTCCCTAGCTAGCAAATCTTCTTTTACAGAATAAATGGTTATTCACACCTACTGACAAACAGTAAACAACAAACAGCTAATATTACCTTGCCCTGGTAGTCACAATGCCCAAGAGCTACAAAAAATAAAATCATCCTATAAAATCTAAACAACTACAAGTAAAACTACTAACATTAAGTGAAGTAATTAAGTTTGCATTTTTGCAGATGCAGATAAAAATTGACTTGATCAGTGAGAACAAACCATTGAAAAATTTAACAAAACATAGATTACCTCCTTCCTTGGAATAATTATTTTGATTTATAATATTCATAATTACAAAATACAATGTCATAGTTCAGTAAAAAAATTGAAATATACTTTAAAATACTAAAAATAGTCCAACAGTCATTTTAAAATTCGAAAATTGAGCCTTGAGAAAATTCCTTTAAAAATTCACCAATGCCGTGGCTCGGTGCCTGTGGCTCAACAGGCTAAGGCGCCAGCCACGTACACCTGAGCTGGCGGGTTTGAATCCAGCCAGGCCAGCCAAACAACGATGATGGCTGCAACCAAGAAAAAAAAAAAAATGGCCGGACGTTGTGGTGGGGGCCTGTAGTCCCAGCTACTTGGGAGGTGGAGGCAGGAGACTCGCTTGAGCCCAGAAGTTGGAGGTTGCTGTAAGCTGTGATGCCACAGCACTCTATCCAGGGTGACGGCTTGAGGCTCTGTCTCAAAAAAAAAAAAAAAAAAATTCACCAATGCCAGCTCTGGCTCAAGCAGCTAAGGCGCCAGCCACATACACCGGAGCTGGGGAGTTCGAATCCAGCCCAGGCCCACCAAAAAACAATGACAGCTACAACCAAAAATATAGCCAGGCACTGTGGTAGGAGCCCATAGTCCCAGCTACTTGGGAGGCTGAGGCAAGAGAATGGCTTAAGTCCAGGAGCTGGAGGTTGCTGTGAGCTATGATGCCATCGCACTCTACCCAGGGTGACAGCTTGAGACTCTGTCTAAAAAAAAAATCACCAATGCCATCTATTCCACACCCCTACATTATAAAGCAGATTTTTAAATAGCAAAAAAAAAAACAAAAAGGCATATTTATAATCTCCTTATTCATTGATTTTATACACAGGAGGCCTCAGCATCCATGTTCAGGTATCATGAACCACAGAACTGCTGTGACAGAAGCCTCAAGTTAAGGTGAATCATTCTCAATGAGACTTCACACCATGACAGAACCAAGAACTGGGCATCATGAAATTCATCTCACTGCTCTAAGCTGTACCTTCTCTGATTCTGGGTATAGCAATGCTTGACCATTTCTTCCCAGGTGCCCCTTTTATTTAATACAGTAAGTTCATAATCATAAATACAGCCTTCGCACAGAATTTACAGCCCTGCTAAGTGTACCTGAGTTTGCCACTTCAGAGAGTAATAATTGGGCACCATAACCAGTTTAATGCTTATTAACTAGGAGGTACCACCAACTTAAGAAACGAATTTCCTCATACTACCTTAAAGTGTGGTCTGATCTTTTGGAGCCAAGAAGAAAAAGAAAATGGCCAACCTCCAACTACCATGTAGACCAACAACAACAAAATAAAAAACAGCAGAGTAAAACAGAACCAACCACCAGAACAGAAATGCAAGCTCCATGAGGACCAGGATGACCTGTCTTGATTGCCACTGTATCCCTAAGTATTTCATACAGTACTTGCAACACTGTTAAAATGTTTTGAAATAAATGACAGCTCTCATTCAGTTTACATACTCTTTATGAGGAATTTTATTAAGCTCATTACATATGTAACGAGCCTTTAAAATAACAACTGGGGACTTGTTAGGTAGTCCCACTCTGATCCTTATGATAACATTATGAAGAGACCAGAGTAATTTTTCTTCAGTTTTGCAGATGAGGAAATCCAAGCTCAGAGGACTGGCCTTTCCAAAATAACAAAGCTCTAAATGGCTGAGCAAGGAGACTGTCTTACTCAGAGGCTGAGCAACTTTCTCTTTGCCACATCAATACCAAAATAAAGGTTAAATCTAGAAGTAAAAAAAGAAGAACATGGAGAATACAGCCTGACCAGAAGTCATATTATCAAACATTCACAGATAGAATTAAATTTGTTCCTGAAAATAAACAAATAAAATCTTCCTACTTCAATATTGCAAAGACACAGCCAATGGGGCCCATAGTTGATTCTGTTTCTAACAGACTACCTTCAATCTCCTATGCTCAGGGCACTATGGGGTTCTTGAAAGTGCAATTGCCCTGTTTCAAAAAGTCACTTATCTACATATTTAGAATGGCTTCGAAAGGTGAAGCTATAAATTAAAAGCCAGAAAAAAAAAATTCTAAATCTTCATTAAAATATACCTATATTCTCTTCCCGGAAAAATTGCCTGACCAAAGGCATTCAAAGAACTGGCCAGAGAAGTCCAAGTGCCCAGTACCCTCTACCGAAAACCATGTCTTGGAGTTAGACCAAGTATCCTGTCACATCTTGGCTATTTCCTAAGTGTCCGCCCAAAAGCAGCATTCAGGCACTACCTAAAACTCTTAGACTTCCTACTGAAAATGTGAAGCAGAACTGCACAGAGGTGATATAAAAAAAAAAAAAACAAAAAAAAAAAAAACACTCCAGGCTGGGAACGGAAGTCAAGTTCAGATTCTCTTCCTCAAGCAAGCGAGAGAATTAAAGGGCACCTCCCCACACACGCCCTACAGCGAAACATGTGTCGGCGCCTCTTCACCTGTGGCACTCAACCAAGCAGGCTGGATGTGCTGGAATTCAGGCTCTCCTTCACCCGGGGAAAAAGCGGGTGGGTGGAAGCACGGGGAGAATGAACTGGAGCCTAAGTTTTGGGTCGGATCATTCTTTCCAACTTAGGCAGCTCTTTCCTTCCTTCCTTCCTTCTTTCCTCCCTCCGGCCCAGGCACACACCAGGGCTTTGCCAGCCCGGGCAGGGCCAGAGGGCAGCACTGCCGCGGCCGGGCACCGCTCGGGGCCCGGGGCGCGACTGACCCCGGAGCGGACACCGCGCTGGGGCCGTACACGAGTCTTGGCAGCCAGGCGAGGGGACCGCGAAGGGCAGCCGCGGCGGGGCGGAGGGGCGGGGTGAGCACTTCCTGACTCTCGCATTGTCCACGCATCGCCCGCGCCACCCAGGGCCCCGCCACCGCGCCGTCCCCGTCGGGCAGGAAGTTGGCGCTCTCCCCGCCAGCCCAGTCTTACCGTTCTTGGCGTCGCCCGCGGCTGCAGCCCCCGCGGCGGCCGCGGCGTTCGCCGCGCCAGCGCCCGCGCCTCCTGCGCCCGCCGCGCCCCCGGTGCCCGGCGCGCCGGCCGCCGCCGCCCCGCAGCCGGCCGCCGCCGCCAGAGCCCCCCCGGCAGCCGCGCCCGCCGCCGCCAGGGCCCCGGCTCCATTTTCCTGCTCGTCCCCGCTACTGTTGGCGCGCTTGTTTTTGCGGCCGCCTTTGCTGTTTTTGGGGTTGGGCATCTCGCCGCAAGCGTCCAGGTGCCCGGCGTGAGGGAAGACGGCGGCCCGAGCGTGGTCGCTCCCAGCCCCGCGAGGAGCCGGCTCCGGGAAAGGACTGAGGGCGCGGGCCGGCGGCTCCTGCGGCGCCCGTCTAGCCGCGCGGCCCGCGCCGCGCCATCCCGGCCGCCGCGCCCTCCCCGGCCTCCTGGAGCCGGCGCGCGGCCACCGAGGCTCGCAGGCGCGCGGGCGCCGCGGGCCCGGGGCGCGAGCGAGACGCTCCCGAGCCGGAGGGAAAAGGCGGGTCTCCGGCTTGTTTTGATTCGGCTGCGCTGACACACTCTGGGCCCGCCCCCTCCCGTGACGGGACCGGGGACTCGGCCTGGCCGCGCCCACCCGGTGACCTCACGGCGGACAGTCCCGCCCGCGTGACGTCATGGCCCGCGCAGGGCCGCCGGTTCGGTGACGTCATCCTGGCGCCCGCACCCGGGGCCTCCTGAGCTGCCGGGCTTCTCGGAGGCCTGATGGAAATGGCTGCGCACGAGACCATGGTTTGTGAAGTTATTCGGTGGCCTCCTGACCTTAGTGTAATTGGGGCTTAGAGCAATATGGTCTGGGAACTGAAGTGTAGACTAGGAATGAAAAACAAAGGATTTCGTATTAACGAAATGAATAATCCATTCAAAGGCTGTATCACTTAATAACAGTAATTAAAGAAATGTCCCTAGACTGTGGGGCTGAGCAGCAGGGTACTAAACGGGAAGGCTGCACAGTGGGAGTGAAAACGTTCATTCAAACACGACCTGTCATCCAGGACCTATGAAGCAGGCCCTGTCTCCGAGGAAGGAAACTCATCCCTGTGGATAGAACTGAGCTAAAGAATAGGTGGCCAGATTGTGAGCATGAAGAGTTTAGGTGACACCTGTGAAGACAGGAAATGACCTGAGGGCAGGGGACCCCTGGGAAGAACTTCCTCCGCAGCTCCATAGCCTTTTCACAGGCCATAGCCTTTTGCTGCAGCTCCGAAACTTTTTCACAGGCCACCTCCTTCCCATCCCTCAGGTCTCAGCTCAAATACTGTTTATCGTCACTTCCCTCAGAGTGGTGTCAGACAAGACACCTTATCACAAGAGCTATGGGACATATCACTCTGTTCAATGCTTTTGTCCATCTCTACGTTGGCAATATTTACATATTTCTTAACTCCTCGCTCAACTGAAACCGTCATTGATAGATTTTTATCTATCTTGGCTACTTTAGGGAACAGCTAGCATAAATTTTTTGAGTACATAAATTAGGTTCTTTTTCCCATGAACTACAGAGGAACCACTATTTGAGCTGACAGTTTTACAGTGTTCTCCTTTTATAGTGTAATGTGTAATTAACCCAGCTTTTCAGCAAAGGCTGGGTGGCCCTGTTGTGAAGCATAGAGATACAGGCAGGAAAGTATAGGGAGGAAATTCTGACTGGGAGCTCTGGGCAGCTGTAAGAGATCCTGGAGCAGCCGGGAAGAGCCCTGGAAACTCAGGAGAAATTGCTGGTTGGACTGTTTTATAGGGAAAATGATGAAACTTTTAATTTCCTAATATGTATTAAAGGAGAGTGACCCTCTAGAGAGCCTAATTACCGATAATTACATATATATATAGCTAGGTAGATATTCTTACATTGTCATGTCTATTTTCCTCTCCCCCAGCATCCTGTAAGTACTAGGAGAGCAGGGATTGTGTCCATCTTTTTTCTAACTCTGCAGAATCTAGCGTAAAGACTGACCCCCAGAAAATATTCAATAAAAATTTGTTGAATGGAAAATACCTAAAGCGCTCTTCTTCTGGCTACATTTTTCTAAACCTTAAAGTCTCAGCTAAATCAACTCTCTAAGAAGTCTTCTCTGACCACCCAAACCCAGATACGTGCCCACGAGCTCCCTGCACCTTCCTCACCATGACAGCTTGATACGGATTGGGTGGCCACTTGGAGACAAGGATGAAGGAGAGAGTGAGTCAAGAAATTCTGAAAAACGGAGGAGATAATGACATTTAATTAAATGGAAATTTCATGGGGGGGGGGACAATGGAGTTGTAGAGGAAGTTAATGACTTAATGTTCCCCTTTCTGACTTTGCTTAACTTCATCACTGATATGCCTCACTAGAGATGGTTGAGAGATCCCAAAACATTTTGGTGACCTTAGCTTTGGCTTTTCTTTTTCTTTTTTTAAAGTAGTGGAGAAGAAGATGCTTTTGAGTACAAGAAAACTGAGATTAATTAATTTTTTGAATAAGCACATTACAGCCATGCCACATTGGATCAGAGTAAGTGTGCATGTACCCTGCAGACAGACATTCACACCAGCTGCCTCCCACCTCTCTATAATTGAGACTTAAAAATTGGATACTTTCCCACAAAAATATCCCAATTGGCTAAAAGCACACAGACATTCAGTCAGTTGCTGTTCTGGTTAATTGTGTGAGCCACATTCTCATTCAAACTGAAACAAAATGAAAAGGAGGAAGGAAAAGCGGGGCCACATCCATGCTCCACCTCGCTTATCTATTTTTAGGCTTTGTAGTCAAATTTGATGCAGAGATAATAGTTCTAATTTTATTGCTAACGAAGATGATATACTAAAAGTATTAGAAACTGGGTGGTGCCTGTGGCTCAGTGAGTAGGGCGCCAGCCCCATATGCCGGAGGTGGCGCGTTCAAACCCAACCATGGCCAAAAACTGCAAAAAAAAAAAAAAAAAAGTATTAGAAACAAAATTTAGGCAAAGCTAAAGGACACCATTTCTTGCGTTCCATGGAACGTGTCGAATTTCACAGGAATCCAGCTGCCCTGGCCCTTTTGGTAAAAGTAAAAAGAGAAAACCTACCAAAAGAGCAAAAATGGCTGATGGTGAGACATAGCCCCTCTCAGACACTTCTAGGAGAAAATATAAAGAGCTTTCGGAGACTGGAAGCCACTGTCCTCTGTATATCTACGCTTGCCTTCTCGTTTTTCATAGGAGTTTACCTAAGCAACACACGTGCTCTGAAATAGATTTACATCCCAGATTTCCTTCCTCTAGCCTTCACCTACCCTATCACCCAGTTCTCTTCAAAAATGAAAACAAACCCAGCAACAAATTAAACCCATCAAAGGCGAACAGTAAATTGTTTGCCTTGGGAAAAGGGGTGTGCTAATTTTTAGGGCTGGATTGGAATAAGCAATCATTGCTTCAGTGCTCTAGTCTTGACATTTTGTGGCCATATACTGAGCTCTTGGGGTCAGCTGAGTTTGGGTAAGGTTAGAGGATACTATGTATAACATATGTGTTAAGTATACTCGAGGACATAGAACCAAAGATGAGAAGCTGAGTGTTAAAGTACAGCTTGATCCGAAAATTCCAGAGATAACACAGTAACGCACTCACAGATATAGCCACAGCTGAAACATAAACTAATTCTGATCCGCTAAAAAGTCACTTCAACTAAGTATACTTTGAATAATGTATTGCCTTTATGCATTTGTTTCTTCTCCCCTATGCCCACATAATGATAATTGCAATTGTAAAAAGCTTTGGAAAATGGAAAATTATTAATGCAAATAATAATGATGAGAATGTTTAATAAATGCCATAGATCTGCTCTCACATTAGGCTGCTCACAGTTACAAATATTAATATTTTTCTCAAATATTTGCCCTCACAAATCTTTTTTCAGTCCTTTAGTTATCACTTCTATCTTGTTTCCATAAGAAAGGGATCAGAATTCTGTTTTCTGTGACCTCTGATGTTACTGCTTACCCCAACTCCATGCCTTCCTTGTTTACGCTGTTGTACTAACTCAGCATCAACACTCTCCTAGACCCCAATTATCATCCCAAAAAGATGCTTCCTTCAAGAGAAAGACCAAGTATAATCTTTTCAAAAACAGGCTTTCTGTCTTCCTACCTCTCCATATTCTCTCTGACCACACACTCCTCTGTGCTCGCCACCTGACTACACCAAACCGTGGATGTGTTCTGGTGGTGGATTGTAAAATCAATTCAGAGGGCTTGCATAAGCATTTTGGGAAAATAAGAACAGAACAGGAAACATCAGAGTCCACTGCATATAAAAATTAGGTATTGGCTCAGCACCTGTGGTTCAAGGGGCTAAGGCGCCAGCCACATACACCTGAGCTGGTGGGTTCGAATCCAGCCTGGGCCGCCAAACAGCAATGATGGCTGCAACCCACAAATGGCCAGATGTTGTGGCGGGCGCCTCTAGTCCCAGCTATTTGGGAGGCGAAGGCAAGAGACTCGCTTGAGCCCAGGAATTTGGAGGTTGCTGTGAGCTGTGATGCCACAGCATTCTATCCAGGGCTTGAGGTTCTGTCTCAAACAACAAAAAAAAAAAATTAGATATTGTTTTATAAAAATCTAAGTATGCCGTTATAAAATTTAGTTATACACAGATAATGTATGTGCATAGTGTATACTGAGTCATGATGTAAAATCCATTTCTCATTGTGGGTAAAAGTCAAAAAAAAAAGGAAAGAAAGACACTTGCTATACAGTGCCATCAATTATTTCGTTTTATAGGCTGTCTTTCCATTCACTGTCTTCTTACCCCAAAGAAAGCACAATCTCTCCCTAAATATATTTGAAATTGTCCACAATTTTTGACTTTTATATTTATTTTTATCAATATACCATGTAGAATACTTTGCTTGCAAGTTCCATACAAGCGCAAACACAAACAAATCAAACTCAAAGACCTGAAATTCTGAAAGGAGAGTGTGTAGCACAACAAACGCATGAAACAAACACAATTCAATTAACCATTAACCTGAAAACAAAGCAAACAAAAATACCATGGGCCTGCGCACACATGCACAAAATTGGGGGCTGTTGATTGCATTCTGTTTAATTTTGCTTCCTTTTATTTTTTATTTATTTATTTATTTATTTTTTGAGACAGAGCCTCAAGCTGTCACCCTGGATAGAGTGCTGTGGCATCACAGCTCACAGCAACCTCCAATTCCTGGGCTCAAGCGAATCTCTTGCCTCCGCCTCCCAAGTAGCTGGGACTACAGGCGCCCGCCACAACGCCCAGCCATTTTTTGGTTGCAGCTGTCATTGTTGTTTGGCAGGTCCGGGCTGGATTCGAACCCGCCAGCTCATGTGTACTTGGCTGGCGCCTCAGCCCGTTAAGCCACAGGCACCGAGCTGCTTCCTTTTATTTTGGAAGGAAGATGGTTCCCTCAGATTTCCAGAATGTAGGGGGCCAGGGGAGGCTACAATTATCAAAAAACCTTCATAGCAAGCCTTTTAAAAAGGCATGAAATAGAGAATTACTGTGGAGCATACAGTATAGAGAGAGGAAGCCACAGAGACTCTGGTTGTTTGGACAGAGTTGAAAAATAGTCAGATCAAGATGGATCCAATGCTTCTGTGGAAGCACAGCTGGTAGATTACAGAGCTTGATAACTGACAAGGAGGCTAGAACTTACTGCACCCTCCCTCTTTCCCTTTTTTCTTTCTTTTTTCTAGTAGTACTTCATTCCTACACTCTATTTTTTTAATGTTTATTACTACATGATTTATGTTTTTTTCAAGTTTATTGTTTACTATCACAATATTGTTTATTGTTTACTATCTTTCTCCACTAGAATGTACTTTTCAAGAGGGTGAGGATCTTTCTGTTGAATCTTCAGGGGCTAAACTGTGCCTGGCATATAGTAAGTGTTTATTACATATTCGTGGAATTTTTTTAAAGCCTATAGAGAGACACCTAAAAGGCGTAATTTAAGCCAGACCTCAAGGAAAAAAAAAAAAGGAGATTTCTACAACTTCATCTTTATATCCTTGGTAGACATAACACCCTCCCCCTTCCCCCACCCCTGTAGTCAGCATAGTATTTAAATCAAAAAGGGATAGGTCTATATTAGGTTGGCTTTGTGTAACAAGGAGCCACATGACAGCAATATCTTCTCTAGCAATTGCAGTGGCCATGGAATTATCAATTTTTACACCTTGTATTTCTGGTATCTCCTCTGGAAGTGGCACTGAAAACTCAAAGACTCAGTGAGGTTCTTCAGGAAGTCTGGAATTTGAGAAATTCTAAGTTGAGAATAAGCAGATTTCCTGGAGTTTATTTAAATTTTTTCTTCACCTAGATTTAATCTTCGTGATCCCCTATGTTTCTTCCCCATTAAAGCAGCATTTTTTCTATGCAGCCATTCTAAAGCATGACCGCACCACAGTTCTTTAGTCCCTCCTCAGGCTTGTCTCTAACATTTGACTTAGAGAAGACAAAATTGGCCCAATCTCAATGCCTTTTGTAATACCGCTCTAACGCTGCCTTGCAAATGACCCCACAATTTAGCAGCTTAAAGCAAAAAGCATTTGTTACCTCATCGTTTCTATTCGCCAGGAATGTAGGCATAACTTAGCTGGGTCCCCACAAGACTGCAGTCATGGTGACTGAGGGAGGATCCACTCCCAGGCTGTGGGCAGGATTCACTTCAGTTCCTGGCCACGTAAGCCCCAGCATAGGGTGGCTCCCAACGGGGCAGCTGGCCTCATCCAAGGGAGCAAGCCAGAGAGCACGAGAGAGTAAACAAGACAGGAGCCAGTCTTTTTGGTAACCTAATCTCACAAGTAACATCCATTATTTTTGCCATACTCTATTCCTTAGAAGCAAGTCACTAGGTTGAGCCGGAGCACAAGGGGAGGAGATTATACAAGGGCATGACACCAAGAGAACAGGATCCTTAGAATCATCTTAGAAGCTATTAGTACCTACTAGAAAAATGTTAATATATTTGTCACAATTAAATTCTAATTTTCAAAGGCTTCGAGCTTAGTTTGTAAGACAAGAAGGGTAGAAAAATGCAAAAACTTATTCTAGTTCTTCCTTTCTACATGACTGTTTCAACTAATCAACCTTTGATGATCTTGGATGATTAAACTTCATGAATTTACAATAACTTTTGCAGAAGATCTTTGCTTTAAATGTTTCGGGCTTCTGCATTTAAAGCACTATTGACTTTTAGAACAAGCACAATCAGTATAGTACATTGTTGGATATGAGGCTCTGCTTCAAGGATACCTATTTTTTTCAAAGTCCTGAGACTACTTCTATATCTGTTTCTGGTGTTAATTTTGATTGATCTTGACTAGAACTCTCTCTCAAGATTTCTCTTCCTCCTTTATTTCTACTTGGAATGATTTCTACCAAGAGTATTCTGAGGAACACTGGTTATGTAATGCCTCTATTTCTGTAGTTAAATAAGTCTAGGAAACACTGTACGTTTTATGAGTCACCATATGCATTAGCATGGTAAAGATGCTAAGAAGTCCAGCAATAAGGAAACCTGTTTACACTTGACTTGGAGTCTCCCATATTTATGCAACCTATAAACCCCTTCCATGTAATGCCAATTGACATTCTGAGGACCTAGGGTCCTGCTAAATACTTTTTTGGCCAACAGTGCCTTGGAACAAAAAATATCTATTTCTACTACTGGCATTCAAATGAACTGACACAATTCAAATGACAATGAATCCCTCTAAATAACCAGTTCTTTAGAAATCTTCTTGAGGAATATCTTTAAAACTATACACACTCCAATTATTATATACATGGGATTAAAATGCACTAAGTGCTCATCTTAAGTAAACATTGGTGAGTTAGTGTTTCCATTTTCAGAAACTTCAATGACGCTATAATTGTTACCCTGAACAAAAATTTACTATCACTTGAACAATCACTTTCACCTTTAGCCCAGTAATGAGGACTACTATGTCTGTTTCTGGAGACAATTTCTATTGATCTGGAATAGAACTGTGTCTTAAGATCTCATCCCCTCCTGGGGAATATTTCCTCTAAGATATTGAATGCAAACGTGGTACTGCATGGGTTAAAGAGGAACGTGAAACTGCTACTCCTGTCTTCAAAAGGTCAAGTCTATTTCCCTTCCCCTTAAATCTGACCTGGCCTTATGACTTGCTTTGACCAAGTAGAAATGCAACAAAAGTGCAATTGCTCCAGTCTGGACTCTATTTTTGTTCTCTTAAAAGGCAGCCACCAAGCTGCAAAGAAACTCGAATCAGGCAACAAAATGATAAAAGAGCCCATGAAGAAAGAAGCAAAGACCTTCTCCTTGACCAAACTTGAGTCAGGCCCCTCTGAGTCCTCTTTTACAAGACGCTTAGTCTACTTTCAGCAAGAATATTTGAGTCTCACAAAATCCCTGACGTTTGTCATCTGTTCACACGGGCCTGCCTTCAGCAAGAATCCTATCAAGTCAGTTGGCCAAAATCCCCCTCACCTTGATGTTTCCTCTGAATAATGTTTCATCCACTGATCCTGCTCCATGGCTACAAATTCCAACTTTTCCTTGTTTTTGGTTGGAGTTGAACCCAACCTCTCCTTCTCTCTCTCCTTCTACAAAACTCTCATTATAACAGTCCCTCTGAACAAAGTCTGCCTCACAGTCTTTAACAAGCAGCATAAATAACGCTTTTCTTTAAGAAAAGATTCTAGACACCTGGAAGCGGAGAAGCCATCTTTGATATTCCAGCCTCAGCCAAGCTCCTAGGTTGGTGGCTCTGGGTAATTTTGGCCACCTGGGGAGATTAAACAATATCTGGAGACATTTTTGATTGTGACTACTGGCATCTAGTAGGCAGAGGCCAGAGGTGCTGCTAAACTTTCTCCAGTGCACAGGACAGCCTCCACAAGTCCCAAATCTACAGCCAAGGTTGAGAAATCCTGTCCTAGCAGAATACAGCCATATGAGTCACCACCACTTCAGCACATGGAACAGATTGCCCGGATAAGCCTAGCCAACCCACAGAATTGTGAGAAGTAATAAATAATTACTGTTTTAAGCAACTACTGGGGTAGTTTTAGTGCTGGGCCACTGCTAAACCAACTGGAGAGAAAGGTGAGAGGGAGCCATGATTTGTAGCGTTCCCAGGTGCAGATGGTATAAATACTTCCATGGTGGCCCATTTTAGTCTATCAACATGAGCCACTGAATTCAAGGTTGGAAGGAGGTGTGCACAACCCATAACCAGCTCATGTGAGCCAGCAGGTATTGGTTACATTGTAACAGGCAAGGGCAACAACATCCCATGTACAACGTCTGTTTATTCCTGAAATTCCATGTATGGCCTTTGCCTGTATTCTGTTGACCACCCTGTCACAGTTCTCTGCTTGCATGTTGTGATAACATTTCCATTTGCTGGAAGTTTCTTCTTTACATGCTGAGACATAGATTCTGCAGTCTTCCTGATTTGGGACATTTTTTGCATCATTAAAAATATCAAGTTGGGTTTAGTCAAGAGGCTCTCACAGAGGATCAGAGCATGGACCCCACTCCCAACTAATCCGACTACACTCTCCAATTCATAGTGTTGAGGTGCACAGTTGGGTTTGGGGGGAAACACTGCCCTTGCTAACCTGTGTAGTTTCTTTGTGAAATGAAACAACTGAGCGTAACTGAAGGATCTGGTCAAAAGCGGAAGCGAGTGTGGTGAGAGTACTACCCGTGTCGGGCTGGGGCCATGCTACAACATGCTTTTGTTCAGAAAAACGAAACCAAAAACAAACCAAAAAAACACGTTTCCTTCAACATAGGGGAGATTCCTTCTAGTGCATAAGAGCAAAACATTCTTTGTTATTTCCTAAAGCAGTCACTTCTCAGGTTTCAGGGTAGATACTGGCTTTAGATTCTAACAAGAGTTATTACTTCAAGATGCACATGGGCTGGTGATGGTAAAAAGATCTATTGCAGTTTTGAGGTTAGGATCCTATGTATGCCCCCAGCCTTCCTAGGTCTGAGTCTTGATTTATCAGCTGTGTGATCTTGGGCAAGGTATTTCTGAAATGGGGATAATAATGGTATCTATTACAGAGTTAAGATAGACAATGTTTGTGTAGTGTGTAGCACATAGTAAAGTCTTCACAAATAATAGCTATTATTTTTTTTTTTTTGAGACAGAGCCTCAAGCTGTCACCCTAGATAGAGTGCTGAGGCATCACAGCTCACAGCAACCTCCAATTCCTGGGCTCAAGCGAGTCTCTTGCCTCTGCCTCCCAAGTAGCTGGGACTACAGGCACCTGCCACAGCTCCTCACCATTTTTTGGTTGCAGCCGTCATTGTTGTCCGGCGGGCCCTGGCTGGATTCGAACCCACCCACCAGCTCAGGTGTACGTGGCTGGCGCCTTAGCCCGCTGAGCCAAAGGCACCAAGTCAATAGCTATTATTATTAACAGGTGGATTTAAAGTTTATATTCATTGCCTATTGATATTTACCTTTTTGCCTTTTAACTGTAATGCTACTTAACTTTCTCCATTTTTAATGGTAAACAAGTTTGTTTGTTTTTTCTAAGAGCAGTACTAGTTCTAGGTCAAGTATAAACTGTTTTCAGCATACAACTTTAGTCTCATCCAAGAACAAACCACACCCCACTTCCTGTTACATGCACATACAGACGCCTTAAAGGGAGAGTCAAAACCAGAGACCCAGGCAGGATGCTAAGATTGCAACAGAGCGCACTCTGGTGTGCAAAGCTAGGAACCGGGATGGGAGATTATGAGAAGCAATGCTTTGCCCAAGTTTGAAGTTGATTTGTACAGCTTTATTGTAAGTTACTAGAAAAGAAATGATATGATGAAAATAATATTTGGAAGAATAGTCTGACAGTAACATTTAGGATTAATTTGATAGAAAAAGTGGTGACAGGGAAGTCGACTGGAAATCTACCATTTTGGGGATGAGATCAGGAGAATTTGGGATTAAGAGATTAAAAAGGAGAAACAAGAGGAAAGGATGAATTAGGAAGACATTTTGAAGTAAGAAGTCATAGGACTTAAAGACGAAAACCTTGATCTTAAAGAAAAGCCATCCCACCAACATACTATTCTGTTAACACCATACTATACCATAAATTTCAATTCCTTCACTAGAAGGAATCTCCCCTATGTTGAATTTCAATACTCACAAATAAATTGCTAGAATTTTCTGTACGAGTAAAGCCTGGAAGGGTAAAAAAGGACCCAATATTGCCTATGTTGGTTGGTTTGTTTTTTAGAAAACAAAATTAATGCTCTTTCTCTCTCCCCTCTACTCTGTCCCCCCATCTCTCTCGTCTCTCTCGTCTCTCTCCTCTTCTCTCCTCCTTAGTGCTGCTCTGCAGCATCCCCTGCCAATAAAGACCATTCGTACAAAAAGAAAAAACAAAACAAAACAAAATTAATCTACTATACATCAAGATTTGAAAGTTCTAGGTAAAATAGGGCATTGTGTTATTAAAAGAGATTGGCCAGTGAACTAGATGTCTTTTGTGTGACTCTCTATTAAAACAACAATCCTGAGTTGAATGGTTTCCTGACACATTTTTAGGTTTTAGTCTGATAAAAAAGAAGACATTTCCTGCCAAACATTGTAGACGACTCTGTTTCCCAAACTAATAACCAAAGAGGTAAACTTAATTTAGCATTGATCTAGTACCACTTACATGCAAAGCTCTGTGATAGATGGATAATAACCATTTTTCATTTCCCTTGCTTTATAAGCCACAATATTGTCACGAGCACAGCAACAACGGAGAAGAAACTTCAAACTGAGTTCATCTGTTTGTCCTTGACTTATAAGGGATATCTTCCATCTTCTTGTTTGTAGATGACAATTGGACTCACGGTCTTACCACAAAAGAGAAAGCTGGCATTGCTCAAATTCCCAGATGACCTCTTTCTATTTTATGATGGCAACATCATTTAGCTTACTTCCAAAAATACTTAGTGATCCTCCAATAAAGTCAGGGCCATATTCAAGTACAAAGTGATAAGGAAACAACCCAGACCACTCTCAAGGAGCTCAACAGCTCATGAGAGAAAGAGGCTGATGTATCTTTCTCCTCATGCCTTTCTTTAAGAAGACTTTCAAAGGAGAAAAAAAAAAGAGAAGTTCTCCTTCTTTTCTCTCTCAGAGGAGAACAACACAAGACGATAAAGTCCATCAGAAAAAAATAAGAAGGATCAGGTGAAGGAAAAAGAATGAAGGGCCCACGTGATAGAGGTGGGGCCAAAACCAGTAGCCCAATGGTAAAGACCTACTGTCTATGTAGTTGCTAAAGATCCACCAGGAATTTGACACTGAGCTTTTTTAGAAATCTTGATAAAAGGAAAAACATGATCATTTACACAATTCACTGGTTCTATCAGATAAAAGCAAACTGATTGTTCAAGAACATACTTATTCCTGACATAAGGCCAAACAAACAAATGAAACCCAAAGGCAACACTGTGTAATACACTGAAGAGCCCTTTCAACAGTATCCTTACAGCAAATGTAGTGTGGCCATTTCTTACAGCATATCTCAGTCTGGCCTGATAGTTTATCACCAAAACCTAGTTCAGAAAAGCATGTTTCCAGGGGTTTACTTAAGAAAGTAATTTCATCATAATGTGGTAAGTACAGTGTTAGAAATAGGCTTACAGTCCCATGTGATAACAGAGGGAACAACATTTTGCAGTTTTATTATTCAAGGGGGGAGCAGAAATCTTAGCGAGGAGAGATTCTGGGAATATCTATACAATTTCAAAAGAAAGTGTGTGGGTTTTGTTGCAAATATCTGTCTTTCTTAGAATGCAAATATTTATAATGGATGGGATGTTGTTTTTATAAGTCTATCTCTTCACCGCAACCTTCATGTGGAGAACTCAAAATAGGCCACTAATTGAAAGAGTCTACTTTTCTTTGTACTTTATATGTTACATTTATATAAATAGATTCATTATTTATAATGAATAATAGATTAAGAAAATATAATCTACCCACCTGAGGTAGGGTGTCCAAAGAATTGATAAGGACTTAGAGTGATATCAAATTTAAAGTAGGTTCCCCCAGAAATATAAGACCACAGAACAGGCTCGGCGCCTGTGGCTCAACGGGCTAAGGCGCCAGCCACGTACACCTGAGCTGGCGGGTTCGAATCCAGCCCGGGCCTGCCAAACAACAATGATGGCTGCAACCAAAGGATGGCCGGGCATTGTGGCGGGTGCTTGTGGTCCCAGCTACTTGGGAGGCAGAGGCAGGAGACTCACTTGAGCCCAGGAATTGGAGGTTGCTGTGAGCTGTGAAGCCACGGCACTCTATCCGGGGTGAAAGCTTGAGGCTCTGTCTCAAAAAAAAAAAAAAAAAAAAGACCACAGAACAATGGGTGTTCTTTGGGGAACAGTTCTGGTTCCAAGTTGGACTGCATTTTTAAAATGGCATATGCTTAAGAATTATATTTCTACCTAATAATAGAAAGAGAAAGAGTAAAAGAGAAAAACAGTTCTAAACATAAAATCTTCACATCTGGTGTCAAAGAAAAAGTCTTAGATTTCTCATCTCTTCAATAAAAAGAGGTAGTAAGATTGGCCTTGAAGCAAAAGAAACATAGAAGGGATATAATATGCTTCTGTGGTTGTTTTATGAAGGTAGTATTTTTCTTTAGGATACAGAAAGGTATGAAGGGAAACTAGCTCTTTCCAACTTCTTAATACTGTGACTAGCTTTCTCATCAACAGTCAGAGGAGCCTCTATTCCCAACACAAGTGTGTGGCAGGGGTACCTCCATCGCAATGTGACCGTCACTGACAC
The DNA here is from genome assembly GCA_963574655.1 of Perodicticus potto. Classification (NCBI taxonomy): domain Eukaryota; kingdom Metazoa; phylum Chordata; class Mammalia; order Primates; family Lorisidae; genus Perodicticus; species Perodicticus potto. The sequence goes on from CAUYRH010094561.1 coordinate 20,927, forward strand.
CAGGTAACAAAGGATAATGTTAAATTTCCTGAGATAAAAATGCACAAAATGGAGATGATTGGCGTAGATGAGAAGTCTGAGGTCTTACGCCCTGACCACCAGGCAAAGAGCCTTCAGAAACATTTGTGTTGACTTTTCTACCTTGAGTACTAGCAATTATTGGCTGAGATGACAAAATCCCATTTAAAATCTTTACTCAGCAGTGCCCTAGATACCAAGGTTGACAACATTTGGTGTGCCACAGATACAAAAACTGAACATCTAAAAGCCAACTGCCACTCTGTAAAGAGGTCTTTTAGCGAAAGGATTTGTTTGCTGAGCACAAATGAAGTCACCCACAGAACTGCAGGCGCTTGAAGACAGTATTAAGTGAGGGTGAGGAGGAGGCGGGGCAAGATAGATATCGGTGAGAGTGGGAAGGCAGGTGGAGAGGACCCCAGGAAGGGACAGGAGTTAGGGACGGGGTTGGGGGAGGAGAGCAAGGCTCTCACCAACTGGAAGATGGAAGGTAATTTGGGGGAGGAAGGAGATTTGAAGGAGACCTGTCTCAGGTAAATGAATTCCTGGTAACCGCTTCCCCCTCACCCAGCTCTCCACAAACTCACACACAAGTAAACACTGGCTGAGCATCAGTAGTAGTTAGTGTTCAATCTGGGCTGCCCTGCGAGGTGAGGCACATCCGTCCTCGGGGTTCCTGACTCTGACAACCAGTAGATGTAGTAGGAACGCTGCAGGCATCTCTGACTTCACCTCACTCCTCCTCACCTTATCCCTCAAGGTCCCAAGCCCTGTGGATCCCGCCTCTACAGTCCCGCAAAGGTTGACGTCCCTCTGCGCTATGGCCACTGCCATGTCCTCTGTGTGACCTTCCCTGACTTCCAGCAGAACGCAGCCTCTTCCACCTCGCAATGCCCATCACCCTTTCTACACTTCACTCACACCGTGGGACCTGTCTGAGCTTATTCTGAATTATTTATGAGGATGCTGTATCCCTCGGTGCAGTGACGGCGATATGCCAGCTGCTCTTTTCCTAACCTTATGATTTGAGAAAGTCTTATGCATCAATAGTGTTAAGGAAATCCTCGTGAAAGCAAAGGAGAGAAAAGGGCAAAGGGAAGAGAAAAGACTATAAAGAAATGGAATGGAAGGGAAAAAAAGGAAAAGGGAAGGAAAAGAGCGGAAAAAATTCTGAGGTGCATTTTCACGTGGGATACACAATAGGCCTTCAGTACAAGTCTAATTTTATTTCTTTTCAAAATAAGCTTCTCCATACCCTTTCTTCTTCCATAATCAGATCCTTATTTTCCTTGGAATGGGTGTCTCACTTGTACCTTCTAAGAATTTAAGTCACATGGCATGTATACATATTCAAATATCGATATTCAGCTCCATATTTTTCTTTTATTCAAATGCCTCTCCTATTTTGTTTTCTTTACAATCAATGTTCTTTATTCTTTTTGTTTGTTTGTTTTGGGTTTTGTTTTATTTTTGGAGACGTCATCTTGCTCTGTTACCCAGGCTGGAGTGCAGTGGTGTGATCATACTTCACTGCAGCCTCCAACACTTGGGTTCAAGTGATCCTCCCAGAAAAGCCTCCTTAGTAGCTGGGACTACAGGCATGAGTCACCATGCTCAGCTTATTCTTAAGATAATGGAGTAATGGACAAAATAGTTCGGAGACTGTTCAAAATGATTTTACTACACTTTATACTTTGTGTATCCTTCCTGAGTATCTGAAATATTTCATGAAGACGAGTATATCATAGATCTAAAGCGACTATTTTCTCAGAAAAAAATGACAAAAGCCCCTGCAGCTGCACTGGTTATAGGGTCCCCAGCCAGGTGGCTGCCTATTAATATCTCCATGCCAGCTGTGGTCCCACACATGTAGCTGATAAGGAGAGCTTCATTTTATTTGCAGTGTCCCCTGTTTGGAGTAAGGAATAGCACTTTGCTATCAGCTTTTAAATAGCTCCTAATGAGTTGAAAATATTTTTGTCTTATGCAATATATTTTTCACCTAAGGCACCAGTAACAGATTCTTTTTTTGTTGTTGTTGTTGTTGTTGCAGTTTTTGGCCAGGGCTGGGTTTGAACCCACCACGTCCGGTATATGGGGCCAGTGCCCTACTCCTTTGAGCCACAGGCGCCACCCCCAATAACAGATTCTTTGGGGCAACCCTAACATTCAAGGTACATAGGACTTCCAGCTGCAAAGGTTATTAGAGGAAAGTGTGTGACTTCACTTATGCTACATGGAAATCAATATTCTATGAATGTTCCCTGTAATCAGGTATAATTAATAGATAAAATGTGAAACAGAAGAACACATTGGCAGGTAAGGGGGCCCAGGGGAGCACATACAAAAGGAATCCTCCAGGACCATAAACTGGGGGATATTTCAGTTTTTAAAAGGGCTAACAGAGCACCTATGGAACCCCAATACCACACAGTGGGGGTCCAGCATACAAAAGGCCATAATCTTTATTTTCCCACTTTTAACCTAGTGCTTTATCATAAATACTTGATGAATTGAATTATCTTCTAAAATGAGAAAAGCGGCAGCATCCAACATTTTCACTGTCAGATTTATTTTATTCAAGGTCATGTAATCTTATATGGGGAAGAGACCTTGCAATGCAACCTCCCATCAGACACCAGAGTTTCTTCCACAATATCCTAAGCAGATAATAATTAAGTCTTATCTTGACTCTGGACTCAGTCTAAACATTTAGACTTTGTTTGAATTCCTCCCGTAACAGTGAGCAAAGCCCTCTGTACAGTAGTCTACTACGTTATTTGGACATTTTTATTTCCCAGAAGATTCCTTGAGCCAAATCTTGCATTTTTATAATTTCTATCCATTGAGCATGGCTTTGCTATCTGGAAAATGCTGTATTATAATTTATGGAGAAACCCTTAGGAATATAGGAAAAGCCCTTAGGTAAGCTATCCTAAGTCCAAAGAGTAGGAAATTAAGAAAGGTAAAATAAGATACATACTTTTATATTCAACAATTCTGTTTGGGGAATCTAAGTAAATAGGATAGCTCATTATTCTATTCAAGGTATATTCAGAGTGAGTATATATTTTAATAGCTAAGATTGAAAGATCTATAACACATAAGTACGATTGTGATTCTTTAACTAGACTCAACTGCTATCATTTTCTTTAGGACGATCTAATTCCTGTAACCTCCCCAACCTAAGGTCAAGCAGATTAAAACCTTTAGAAGGAGATATAATAGAAATAATTTTTCAGAGAAAATTTTCCCAGGATATCTTAGGGAATGGAATTTATTTTCCAGTTTAATAAACTTGATGTTGAAACTGTTGCTTATGATCAGAGACCTGGGGAGACAACTGCATTGCTCCGACCTTGGGGAGAACTTCAGATTCTGCAAACAACACCAAACTCTACCACTTCCTCTGCTTCTGAGGTTAAAAGCAAGTGCCTGCCCTCATTATAATAGTTAAGATCTTATCTTCTCTTGTTTTTCTAGCTCTGGCAGGTTGTCTTTGTACTTCCCATGAGCAAAATACAAACATGGTTGATATTTGTGTTACTAAAGGTTCAAACTGAAAGAAGATCACCAAGAATATGAAATCGATCTCTCTCTCTCAGACACACACACATACACACACACACACATGCGCGCGCACACGTGCACACACAGCATTAGGCTCCCTGACCTTTGAGCCCCACACTGCTACTGCATTTCTAACTCACCTTCCTCATCGGTGATGGGTACATCCAAGTCCTCTATCTACTTTGGGCTTTTGTTAAGAGATTTGTGGCCCAGCACCCATCACAGTGGTTACAGCACCAGCCACATACACCGAGGCTGGTGGGTTTGAACCCGACCTGGGCCAGTTAAACAACAGTGACAACTGCAACAACAACAAAAAACATCTAGCTGGGTGTTGTGGCGGGCGCCTGTAGTCCCAGCTGCTTGGGAGGCTGAGGCAAGAGAATCACTTAAACCCAAGAGTTGGAGGTTGCTGTGAGCTGTGACGCCACAGCACTCTACCGAAAGCAACATAGTGAGACTCTGTCTCAAAAATAAAATATATATATATATATATATATAAGAGATTTGTTCATGTTAGGTAATTCTTTTTGTTTCTTCCTCTAAACAAATTCTGAAAGGGATATATATTAGACATTAAATATTTATTCTTTCATAGGTTACTTATATGCTAAATTCCTTTTGGATGATGATGGGGTTTATATACACCTTTCAGATGCTTCAAAGACTATAGCAGAGCAAGCTCTAGGAAGCCCACTCAAAACAATTTCTGAACCCAAATATCCAGGTTGATCCAGGTTATGCTGGGAAACGTTGAGATATTCAATAATTCTTAAAACTGAATATTCAAATGCAAAATAGTCATTTCTCTCTTTACCTTTTCAAGTTAGTTAAAGGTTTTTACACTGTTAAAAAAATTAAACTATATATCAACTTCCATAAATATTTATCCAACTTAATCCTCAGCACAAGCCCAAAGGCATAACTCTCCACAATTGTGCAATCAGGAAACTGGCTTAAAGAGGAACAGTAACTACATGCCCAACTTCTCAGAAGCTGAACTTGAATGTCTAATGACTTTAGAGCCCAGGCACAGCTACTATATCCTGGCTATTCCTGTGATCTATGGGCTCACTTTGGTCTGCTAATCTGCAGAAAAAAGCCTCTGAAGTTTTGGGGGGGAAGTTTGTTTCTTTTGTTTTGGGGCTTTTTTGCAGTTTTTGGCTGGAGTTGAGTTTGAACCCACCACCTCTAGCATATGGGGCCGGAGCCGGACTCCTTTGAGCCACAGGCGCCACCCTGTTTGTTTTGTTGAGATAGAATCTCACTCCGCCACTCCAGGCTAGAGTGCTGTAGCATCAGCTTAGCTCACAGCATCCTCAAACTCCTGGGGTCAAGCAATCGTCCTTCCTCGGCCTCCCGAGTAGCTGGGACTATAGATGCCTACCACAACACCTGAATAAGTTTTCTATTTTTAGTAGAAAAGGGGTTTCACTCTTGCTGAGGCTTGTCTGGAACTCCTGAATTCAGGTGATCCTCCTGCCTTAGCCTCCCAGAGTGCTAGGATTATAGGCACGAGCCACTGCACCCAGCCAAGACTCTTGCATTTGCTTCTAAATAATGATCTTCCAAACATCCTAGTAAGTCTTGAGGTTTTCCAAATGGCTCTTGATCTATGGGCTACATCAATTCTTTGGCAGAAAATTTCCAGAGATAAATAGTAAGACATTATCTTTAAGACAGGTTTCGACTATTGTGATGGTTGTTAATTTTATATCAACTTGACTGGGCTGAGGGATGGCCAGATAGAGTGAAGATATTATTTCTGGTGTGTCTGTGTCTCTGAAAGAGATTAGTACTTGAATTATAATAGTTAAGATCTATAATCTAATCTATTATAATAGTTAAGATCTACAACCCTTACCAAAGTGGGTGGGTATCATCCGATCCAATGTGGGCCCAAACAGAACAAAATCAGGGGGAGGGTGAATTTGCTCTCTCTGCTTGAATTGGGACATCCTGTTCTCTTGCCCTCAGACATCAGTGTTCTTGGCTCTTGGGTTTCCAGACTCAGACTGGAACTTCTTCAGACTCAGACTAAATCACACTGCCAGCTTCCCTGATTCTTTAGTGTGTAGGCAGTAGATCGTGGGGTGTGAGCCAATTCCCATAACAAATCTTTAAATTTAGGGTGATCATAAAGTTTGTGTGCAATTTAAAATTGCACTCGAACTTTATGGCCACTCTGTGGCCATAAACACACACATACACACACATATATTATATATAATATATATACATATTGTTCTGTTTATCTAGAAAACCCTGACAAATACAACTCTAAAACTTTGGTTTTGTTAGCTAGCACAAAACAACAAAGCAAAGTGAAACAAAGAAACATATAATTAAATAAAGACATATTAAAGTGTGTGAGATTCTTGTTTTGTGTAAGACAGAGTCTCACCCTTGAACAGTCATTTAAGTGACCTGAAAAAAGTGTTTTAATCTTACCCTTTAAAAAATAAAAATAAATAAAAATAAAAAATCTTACCCTTTAACAAATATCTAGGGTGGCACCTCTGGCTCAGTGAGTAGGGCACTGGCCCCATATACCGAGGGTGGCAGGTTCAAACCCAGCCCTGGCCAAACTGCAACAAAAAAATAGCCAGGTGTTGTGGTGGGCACCTGTAGTCCCAGCTACTCGGGAGGCCGAGGCAAGAGAATCGCCTAAGCCCAGGAGTTAGAGGTTGCTGTGAGCTGTGATGCCACAGTATTCTACCAAGGGCGACAAAGTAAGATTCTGTCTCTTAAAAAAATAATAATAATAAATTAAAAATAAAAAAACAAATATTTAAGTGATCTGAAAAATTAAAGCAAACCACCACCACCAACCAAAAAATACAACTATGGGAGCCTCACCTTTCGAGATTATGATTTAATTAGCCCAGCAAAAGATTCCCAAATTAAAAGTTCTTCTTAAATTTCTTAAAAGTTCCCCAGTGAATTGTAATGTGCAGCCAGGATTGAGAGTCACTGATTTAGGGTATATAAGGGGGTTTGGAGAACTGGATCTAAAGAGAGGATGGGTCCTATTGAAAGTCTACATTTCTGTTTTTTAAAAGAAATCGTGCTTCATAAATTCCGCCACAGGCATCCATTGGCATTAGTCTGGGAAAGTTTTCTAAAGGAGATGAAGCTTAAGCAGAGTTTTAAAAGAGAACAGAGAATGATTTTATTACAAGAATAGGGGAGGCAAGACTAGGTCAAGAACTTAGAAGTGTAAGAGTGAATTATGTTCAGAGCTGGAACAGAGCTTTTAACTGAGAACAGTTAAAGAATATCAAGAAACCATGATCCAAACTTTGTTTCCTCTGGGCACTCAGTAAGTAGTAATTAAATTTCATTGTAATTGAATTGAAATAATCTTAATGGAAAACCATCAAGTGGCTCAGATTAAGTTTGTACTTAGTACTGTATCCATGTAATCTTGGGTCTGCTTTCAAAGATTTAGATATACAAAAACCCAGGTATTATTGTTCATTGTCCCTTCCTACCACATATCATCTTTCCAGCAGCATAATGAATAGGAAATACACACTATTATGTGAAAATAAGAACTTCCACTTATTTTCAGCAGACCAAATGTCACCCTAACCCCATGCAGTGAAAGGTAACTTTGAGATCTTATAAAATTTCCCAATATCCACAAACAATGGGTGGCTCTTAGGGATCCTGTAATGATGGCTCCATGACTATGGGGAAAAAGGATTATATTTAGTAAAATATTTCCACTGAACTTTAGAATCTAGTCATGTCTTAAGAGTTATGCCTAGTTTCTTTTTTAAAAATTGTAAAACATGTCTCATCCAGTTTTAAATATTACTTTTCTTTTTACTAGAGAGCTAAGTTGAATATGGATAATTTGAGAGATATATAAAGAAACTAATCACTGGACAATGAATCTAAAGTGAAATTTCAGTGAGACTTAACCTGAAAATCAAACACAGCCTTCCCGTAAAATCTTCCCTTAAAAACTGTGTGGTCAACACTTAAAGATCAGCCAACTGGAGCCCCAGTATCCAATCAAAACACCAAGCTCTACAGTGCTCGTCATTCACTGGTAGCAAGACATGGCAGATGGGCAGCGCCTGTGGCTCAGCGAGTAGGGCGCCGGCCCCATATACCGAGGGTGGCGGGTTCAAACCCGGCCCCAGCTGAACTGCATCAAAAATTAGCCGGGTGCTGTGGCGGGCACCTGTAGTCCCAGCTACTTGGGAGGCTGAGGCAAGAGAATCACCTAAGCCTAAGAGCTGGAGGTTGCTATGAGCTGTGACTCCACAGCACTCTACCGAGGGCGATAGAGTGAGAGTCTGTCTCCACAAAAAAAAAAAAAAAAAAAAAAAAAAGACATGGCAGAACAGAAGATCCTTATCACTTTTAGGTGGAAATGTCTTAAAATACGCTGTATTCATTAGTACAAGATGTAAAAACAGTGCAATATCTGACCTCGAAAAACAGAAACCGTTTGGTGCTACCATCCTCCGCTATAAATTCACCCAGTCAACAAACACTGAGGCTACAGTGTCCCAGACACTGAACACAACAGGCCAGTCTCTGCCCTCATAGAGTTAAGCAGGGAGAAACTAGCAATGGACAATTAAACAAGCAAAAACATTATAATTAAATATTGAAATGTAGGCCAGGTGAGGAGGCTAACACCTGTAATCCTGGCACTCTGGGAAGCCAATGCAGGTGGATTGCTGAAGCTCATGAGTTCGAGACCAGCCTGAGCAGGAGTGAGACTCTCTCGCTACTAAAAGTGAAAAACTAAGGCAAAAGGATCCCTTGAGACCAACAGTTGGAGGTAGCTATGAGCTATGAGGCCATGGCACTCTACCCAGGGTGATGGAGTGAAACTCTGTCTCAAAAAAAAAATTAATTAATTAAAGTAATGAAGGAGATTTCATTTTTTTCAATGAAAATTGGTGGTAATATGAAGAAATTAGACTTTCTAGCTGTTAAAATGCATCAAGTCCTCACTTAACCACGTAAATAGTTTCTTGGAAACTGCAACTTTAAGCAAAACAACATATAACAAAACCAATCCTTTCCTTATCGATGCTATAATGAAATGACATTGAAAGATATGAAGTTATTTGATGCCTACTCTACACTGTTGCTCTTAAAGTCATAGCTTCCAAGAAACTATGATGTTGAAGACTTATGATGTATCCAGTTAAAGTTGAGTTGGCACAAGAATTAAACAGATCACAAGAGATCAGTCTATAAAGTTGATAGTTAAGAATAGCCACAACAGCCCAGAATGTGTCTGCTCTTTATGTAGACATCACAATTCAAGTTATTGAGCCGATACTGAATCTGGTAATACCTCCATCTGAGACTGACATAGTTTTAGCTTGTGAATTTATTGCTGTCAGTCTCTGGTGTTTAGGCATTTCTCATTCTTCCTCAAGAACTCAAGATGGAATGAAAAATTTCTGTGCCCATAGTGCCTTAAGAAGACAGGAGGCAGAGGCTACACTTCCCAATTGCCTCTCCACAATGACATTGGCTTGTCAGGCCAAGAAAACTGCCGTGTACATAAATAAGAACCTGTGTGGATCAAAATACAGGTGTGTGACCTAGACGCATTTGGTACCACAGCTATAGCCTAATGACCTTTCTCAGTGGGATTTTGTGGGGAAATTAAACCACAGAGAAAATGATTGGAATGATTTTCTCTTTCCCTCTCTGTCTCTCTCTCTCTCTCAAGAGGGCCTTGCTGGCTCAGAGCCTGTGGCTCAAGCAGCTAAGGCACCAGCCACGTACACCTGAGCTGGTGGGTTCGAATCCAGCCCGGGCCCGCCAAACAACAATGACGGCTGCAACAAAAAGTAGCTGGGCATTGCAGCGGGCACCTGTAGTCCCAGCTACTTGAGAGGCGGAGGCAGGAGAATCGCTTGAGCCCAGGAGTTGGAGGTTGCTATGAACTATGATGCCACTGTACTCTACCCAGGGTGACAGCTTGAGGCTATGTCTAAAAAAAAAAAAAAAAAAAAAAAAAAGAGGGTCTTGGGGTCTTGCTCTGTCTTCTGAGCTGGAGTGCAGTGGCATCATCACAGCTCACTGCAATTCCAAACTCTTGAGCTCAAGCAACTCCTTGCCTCAGACTCACAAGTAGCTGGGACTACAGGTGCCCCGCTAATTTTTCTATTTTTTACAGAGATGAGGTCTCACTCTTGTTCAGCCTGGTCTTAAACTGTTGGCCTCCCAAAGTGCTAGGATTATAGGCATGAGCCACCAAGCTTGGCTGATTATTTCTCAATTATCCCTTGGATGATAAATTGCTAGTGCCATTACAGACACATAGTAAAGAAGTCAATTCATTATGAACATTGAGTACATGCTTCAAAGTCTAATCTTGTCATGAAATCCCCGTGAAGAAGGGTGACAGGCAATAGCTAACATAGATTACACCCTGGACCTCCACCTTCTTTGAGCAATTTGATATTTCAGTCCACTAAGTACTGGACAGCCAAAATTACAAGACAAATAACCTATTTTACCATGTGTGTTATGTGACCTCAGGAACTCTTGTGCCCTAAAGACTTTAAGGGCCATTAGGTTTTATCAGTTGTTTAGGATTGCTGTAACAAACTACCACAAACTGGGCAGGGTGACTGAATTTATTGTCTCACAATTCTGGAGGCTAGAGAGTCTGAAATCAAAGTTTTGGCAGTAGCCAGGAGTGGTAGTCACGCCTGCAATACTAGCACTTTGGGAAGCTGAGGTGGGTTGAGCTCAGGAATTTGAAACGAGCCTGAGGAAGAGTGAGACCGCCTGTCTCTACTAAAAATAGAAAAATATAGCTGGGTGTTGTGGCAGCTACTTGGAAGGCTGAGGCAGGGGGATCGCGTGAGCCCCAGGAGTTTGAGATTGCCGTGAGCTATCACGTCACAGCAGTCTATCTGGGTTGACAGAGTGAGACTAAAAAAAAAAGTTTTGGAAGTGTTGGTTCCTTCTGAGGGCTGTGAAAGAGTGAGCTATGCCAGGCCTCTCCTCTTCTCCTTGGCCTGTAGATAGTCATCTTCATGTTCACTTGGCATTCTGCTTCTATGGCTGCATCCAAAGTTTACCTTTGTACAAGGACAGCAGTCGTATTAGTCATATTGGATTAGAGCCCACATCAGTGACCTCATTTTAACTTGATTTCCTCTATAAAGACCCCAGTAAGATCACACGCCGAGGGAGTGGGCATTAGGCCTTCAAGAGATGAATTTGTGGGGTGGGGTACCCAATTTAGCCCATAACATAATAAGCTTGTATAAGCAACTACTGTATTCATTTTGCCTGGTCAGCTCCATTGCACTTTCTTCTTGAACTACAATCCCTTTTTAGTAATCACCACTACTTCCAAACATATAATCCACACTTGAGCAATCAAGGAAGCATCTTTCTCCAAGGTTATGATTGGTTTAGGGATGGGCACATGACTTAAATCAGGCCAATCAAAGTCCTCCTGGGACTTTTCCCATGACTATGAGGAAAGACTGCTGGTGCTGGTGCCAAGAACCGCAGAAGCTTGGCCTCTGGAGACCATCTCTGTTGGCACATGGACAGACACTGCCTGGGAATAAGGTGAGCCATATTGGATGCTTGGCGCACTGCCCACATCACTCCTTCAGGACTGGGCACTCATTTTCCCAGCTGCTTGGAATATTGGCAGCTGATGGCTCTCAGCTGAGTTGCTCTCCATGAATCAAGTTCAGCTGAAGACAGAGCCAGCCCAGTGACTGACGGTGTACAAATGAAAGCTCATAACGGCCCAGCACCCTTCCCTCCAGAGCAAACATCCTGAAAGGGTTATCTGGCTCCAGAGCTCCCACAGAATCAGTTGCCTCCCTCTGCCAACCTTGCTTCCTTTACTTCTCTCACGTTTGTTGATATTGAGAACACTTCCCAGTAAACTTCATGTGTATAAATCTTCATCCCAGTCAAACCACGATGCCAACCCAGAGGGAAGCAGCATTATAGGATCTTGATGACTTGAGGTTATGTATCTGTCCCTTGATTCTTTTGGTTATATGAACCAGTATATTTCATTTTTCTTTTTTTTTTTTTTGCAGTTTTTGGCCAGGGCTGAGTTTGAAGCCGCCACCTCTGGCATATGGGGCCGGCGCCCTACTCCTTTGAGCCACAGGAGCTGCCCTACATTTCCTTTTTCTATTTACATTTTTTAGCTTTGGGCTCCTGTCACTTTCACTAAAATATATTTGACTTATTAAGTCAAGAGACATGTGAGTTATATATGCTTCATAAGGCCGTGGGCTCAAAACTGGCATGAGTTAAATACAACTCACTTAGCAGCTAATGTGCTTGACCTAATAAAGCGCTGTGGCCCCAAGTAAAATACCTTTTTCTAGTATGGCAGTCAATGTGTTAAAGTCATCCACGGGTACTGGGCCTGGGGGCGCCTGGCAATCAACATACGAACCTTGGTGCAACCGTCAACCAACACATAGCTAGGCAACTCCCAAGATGACTATCTTTTTTTTTTTTTTTTTTTGTAAAGACAGAGTCTCACTTTATCGCCTTCAGTAGCGTGCCATGGCGTCACACAGATCACAGCAACTTCCAACTCCTGGGCTGAGGCGATTCTCTTGCCTCCGCCTCCCAAGTAGCTGGGACTACAGGCGCCCGCTACAACACCTGGCTATTTTTCTGTTTTTGCAGTTCGGCAAGGCCAGGTTTGAACCCGCCACCTTCGGTATATGGGACCGCGCCCTACTCGATGAGCCACAGGCGCCGCCCTCAAGATGACTATCTTAACATCCCTGGAACTTGGTCTTCCACTAAACTTCACCTCAGTTCTAACCTTCTCAGATCACCGCAGATGCTTTATGTGGATTATTTCACTTAGCACTTAAAACTATCCCGTGAGGCAGGCATTGCCATCTTCTTTGATAGGAAAGAAATCCAAGTCACAGGGAGGGTAAGAAATTACTGAGTGGTTTGGAGTCCAGCAAGTCTGGCTCCAGAGACCTTAGTGGTTGCCTTTGAGGCCTGTACAACTTGGCAATACTTGGACCCTGGTTCCTACCTGCCAGGGTGCATGTTAGACTGGTATCTGAGTCTGGGTTTCTGGCAATATTAGAATCAAGAGAAAGGGAACTAACAGTTACTGGCCATATACCTCATGCCAAATACCTTTTATGTATAAGGTCATGCAACGTTAAGAAAAAAACCTGGAAAATTGGCTTCATTGCTCCCAATTTACACATAAGGAACTAACGCCTGTGTAGGTTAAGTAATGAGGCTCGGCACCTGTGGCTCAACGGGCTAAGGCGCCAGCCACGTACCCCTGAGCTGGCAGGTTCGAATCCAGCCTGGCCCCACCAAACAACAATGGCTGCAACCAAAAAATGGCCATGTGTTGTGGCAGGCGCCTGTAGTCCCAGCAACTTAGGAGGTGGAGGCAGGAGACTGACTCGAGCCCAGGAATTGGAGGTTGCTGTGAGCTGTGATGCCATGACACTCTACCCAGGGCAACAGCTTGAGGCTCTGTCTCGAAAAAAAAAAAAAGAAAAAGAAATGAGCCCACAACCTTCTATCTACAGCTAGAACTGGATCTGGCTGATTCAAGAACATGTACTCTTGTTAAAACTAATAAACTGCACTGTTGTTTTGTTTTGTTTTGTTTTTCCAGCAAATGGCCATCTGGATCCATTGAGATTCACTTACTTATTTTCATTTAGTTTCCTCTTTAATGACATCTGAATAGAATTTTTATATCTTTGAAATTGAGACTATAGAGAGATTGATTGAGAGGAATTCAGGCTACACCATGGACTTGCCACACTCTTAGCTTGGGCAAACATTCATGTCCTACTCTTAAAAAGGAGTAATAGAGGCCAGGCACAGTGGCTCACACCTGTATTCTGGGAGGCCAAGGCTGGTGAATTGCTTGAGCTCACAAGTTGAAGACCAGCCTGAGCAAGAGCAAGATCCCTACCTCTAGAAAACAGCTGGGCGTTGTGGCAAGCATCTGTAGCCCTGGCTACTTGGGAGGCTGAGGCAAGAGGATCGCTTGAACCCATGGGTTTGAGGTTGCTTTGAGCTGTGAAGCCAGGGCACTCTACCAAGGGCGACAAAGTAAGACTCCATCTCAAAAAAAGAAAAAAAAAATGGAGCATTACACAGGAAGGGTTTCCATGGTAATCACACCATGCTTTCTCATTAAAAGTCTGATAAACATTTCTACCCACAGCTGAGTGGGGGCAGAGCCTCATCCTTGTCATGTTCCCCAGCTTTGCACTCTCCCCAGTTCCAGACCTTACCTCACCAAATTACTCTTTTGAAGTAGTTATGACTTTGCAAGATTCTCCCCTGGTTTCCTTAGGGTTTTTGTTTTCCCTCCGGTGACCACAGTCACTTCGGGGCTAGTACGTGGCATCTCCTATCACCACTGGCCTCTGTGTGCATTCATTCACAGCCCTTTATGCGTCACTGAGTGCAGCACCCTGCTGAGCATGGGACTCCTGGTCTGACCAGTGATGCTTTGTTCTTTGTTCGTCCTTCTCCAAGCGATGATTTCCCTGTGCCCACTAGGCTCCAAAGCAATCTTCAAAGGAAAGCAGTGATTTTCAACAGGTGTGCTGCGGCACAGTCGTGTGCCTTAAGATCATCTTAGGTGTGCCATGAAAGTTCTTAAAAATATCATTAATTGAATTATTTTTAAAATAAGTTCAAAGCACAGTAAGTATATTCTTTTTTTTTTCTTTACTTTTTTTGATCAACATAATTTAAGTGTGCTGTCTAAGTTTAACTATAGGTTCAAGTGCACCACGAGATAAACTAGGTTGAAAAGCCGTGCAGGAGAATGCATACAAGGTCAGGAACCCTTCTTGATCCTCTTCTCCCTCTTGTCCATTCTTTCCAGTCTTATGAGACAGATGGTCTCCTGAGTACCTTTAGAGTCCACTTGGCTTCTCAGCTCTCAGCGTTTCTTCTGTCTTCCTGAATATCATGTCTCTGCTCAGACCACCCTGGGAAGAGCCCTTTCTCCCATCTCTGTGGTTTTTGATGGAGAGGATTAAGTTCCTTAGGAATAGATGACTTTTCTCTGTAGTTGCTTCCTGGATCCTTTTTTAAAGATCTGTCTTCTTCCACAGCTTCAGGGTAAAGGACAAAAAGATCTGTACTTAATATGCAGACCTTGCAACCAGCCTTCCAACTACTTTTCCTGCAGAAGAACCCTTTCAATACCTAAAAATTCTTTTACTTTTTCATGTTCTGCCCTTTTGCATATATATTACACATTTTTATCCCCACATTGTAAGTCGTGTAATGGACCTTTTAGGATGTTTAATATAATTACAGTGTACTAAAAGAGCTGACACTCCTCTTTAAGTATCTAAGTTAAACTATAAAATATAAACTTGCATTTGGGGGCTGATAGTGAACACCACTTTTCTCTTATTTTACCATATTGATAAGTACTCTGATAATACATATTGGTATGCGCTTATTATTAATGCCATTTCTTCAAAACTTAACTCTTTAAAAATTTAAACATCAGGCCAGGCACAGTAGCTCATGCTTGTAATCCTAATATTCTGAGAGGCAAGGCCAGTTGGATTGCTTGAGCTCAGGATTTCAAGACCAACCTGACAAGAGTGAGACCCCACCTCTAAAAATAGCTGGGCGTTGCGGCAGGCACCTGTAGTGCCAGCTACTCGGGAAGATGGGGCAAGGGGATCTCTTGAGCCCAAGAGTTTGGGGTTGCTATGAGCTATGATGCCATGGCACTCTACCAAGGGTGCCATAGTGAGACTCTGTCTCAAAAAAAAATAAAATTTAAACACAAGTCTAAAAAAAGTCATACTGTGGGTAAAAATAAGAGGAATGACTTACCTTTAATGATCATTTATTATGTGTCATGTTCTGAACTAAGTCCTTTACAGACATTATCTTATTTAGTTCCTCAACAACCCTAAGAAACCTTGCAACCAGCCTTCCAACTACTTTTCTTACAGAAAAACCCTTTCAATACCTAAAAATTCTTTTACTTTTTCATGTTTGTTTTTCATTATTATTATTATTATAATAATTGCCAGGGAAGGAGCAAGGGGTGTGGGGTCTTGGTGTGTGCCACACCTTTTGGGGGCAAAACACGATGGTAAGAGGGACTTTACCTAACCAATGCAATCAGTGTAACCTGGTTTCTTGTACCCTCAATGAATCCCCAACAATAAAAATAATAATAATAATAATTGCCAGGAAGCTAGCTGAAGCTCAGAGGAGTTCAATTACTTTAAGGAACTTTAGCATCTCAGAGCTAGGCCAGGGGGGAACTTGGTCATAACTATCATTACTACCAAGTGATATTGCCTCCTGAAATGAGATAAAGATAAAAAAGTGTGTGCATGTGTGTATGTATGTGTGAGAGAGAAGGGGGGAGGGAAGGAAGGGGGGAGAAAGGGAGGAAAGAAAGAAGAAAAGCAGGGAGGGAGAGAGGGAGGATCAGTTATCTAGAACATAGCAAACCACAGGGTCTCACCAGAATAGTGGGAAAAACCCTCATTCTGGATTCAAAACCCTTCCATATAGTAAGCTTAAAAGTATACTGGTATTGTTCCTTTACGTAACCCATCACTTATATAGTTTCACACTGTTACAAAAAATTTCTTAAGACATCGTACTAACAATCAGATTTGTTTTGTTTATTTAAATGCGTCCATGAGAAACAAAGGGCCAATGAGTCAGATAATTCCTTATATCCAAATCATGTGTTAATGGTAAGGTGCCCAGGAAGTTGAATTAATTTTTTCCGGTTTTCTCAGCCTACAAAATTGCTGTTTAGTGCACTGCCACTTCAGAGTGACAAATAGGCAACCACTCTACCCAGATTCCATTGAAAAGAGGGTTGTGATGTTAATAATAGCATTAGCAGTGAGTCACTGTGGCAGAAGCCGCAGCAGCAGCCATCATGATACTATATTTATTACATGGGGATGGTGTTATTAAGGCCAGAAAACCAGAACATGGCATATTTGTCTTGTCCTCTTGTCATTTACCTGAAACAAGTGAATGATTCCTGTTCAGCCCCAGAGTAAGTCCAAGAAGCTCTAATTTGTCCCTAGACTGATGGTAAAGTGATAGAGTCTCTTTAATCCCCTTCCCATTTTGACATTTCAGTCAGTATCGGCCCTTGAGAATTGTGTTATTACAAACAATCCTTATTGCCTGTCCTGGCTGGATGTCTTAGAGACATCAAGATATTCACAAAAATTCCCTTTGAGTGTGTAAGTGGGCTCTGAAATTGTCCAAAAGTTCACACACCATAAGTTAAAGGATTCAAAGCCTTCTAACCGTGCATTAAGATCTAAATTGAGACTCACAGCAAACTTCCTAATTAGACACTCCTATAAACCTAGTAATGGAGACTGTGGGTCCTCTGGCTGAACATGCAACCCCTCTTCTTTCTGGTTGGAAAGATTAGAAACCTAAAAATGCTCCCTTCCATAACTCCCCTGTGGCAAGGTTTCTATATGTGAGTTTGTTCCATCCTGTGCAGTAAATACTATCTTGTGAGGAGCAAAAGGTAGAAAGGAGGCAGAAGCCATATTGCTGCCAATATTTCCATCATTTTTTTCTGCAGCAATATTTCTGTGCCTCTTCTCAGCTTGCTGGTATTGGGGGTAGTGGAAGCAGTAGTAGTCATGTCTTGAATCCAGGTTCCTGACCACTAGAACACAACTGCAAAGTTATGTTCTTGAACTTATGACTCTATGGGCAGTCCAGGAAGAAGACCCTCCCAAGTGTCAGATCCATACTGTTCTGGACCCTTAAAGCAACCCAGGCCTTTAATCCTGCACCAACAGGGGCAGCTGGAAGAGTCGTCCACCACATGGAGGTTTCACTCTCCAGCACTCCCTCAGATGCACCCGGTGAGGCTGGGGGACCAAGAGAGCAAAGGACGAGCTGTGGAGGACAGTGCACAGGAACAGTCCTTCCAGGAAGCAGATCCAGGACTAACCAAGGACCTCTCCTCGTTGCCAGGGTTCAAGTTTTCCCTATTCCAACCTAGCAGGAATTCAGAATTCTCATTAGCTAATAACCACTCTCTGCTTCTCGTTCTTCTCTTTTCTAAATGAAAGTGTGCCCTGAAGTTACTCTGTTTCTACTTCTCTATTGTATTTTGGGCATGAAACAGAGGGCAAAACACCTTTCTATTCATTTACGGGCCAGTAAATCAAAAGATCCACAGCCCGCTCTGTTGGAGAGAACTGCACACTGCCCAGAGATCCCGGACTTGGAGCTGGCAGCAATATCTGGAAGGGGGTTTGGATTATCTCCCCAGGGGCGGAGTGAATGTGTTCAATACCTAGGAAGAGTATGACTACTGAGGAAGCAAGAGGGGAGGAAGCGAAAGTCATTTTTCCTTTAAAGATACAACTCCCAAGTACTTGGGAGTACATGACCGCCAACGTAGCAAGTGTATCTATCAGCATCCCCGACAGTTTAGTGCTGTCATGTGTCTAAACTCTGGCCAATAGGATGTAGATAGAGTGATTTTCATCTCTCCAGACTCGTGTCCCCCAAAAAGAAGGTGTGTGCACTCTCCCCTTTCCTGCTGTGTGGTGGATGAGAAGCTCTGGAGAAGAGAAGACACTGAGGATGACAGAGCCCTCACAGGCACTGTCCTGATCAATTCTGGGCTGTAAAAGGACAGACTTAGACTGTTGCCTCATTCAAACCACTCTATACCTGAGGTGCTTTGCGATAAAAGCATATCTTGTACTCGAACATTGTGTTTCATTATACTAATGCAGAGACAAATAGAAAAGTTAATGACTAGCTACACCAAGGGCAAAATGGGGCCGAACTAGACAATAGAAATTAGAAGCACATGTAATAATTACCAGTTATCATTGTTACAACTCCTGGGACTTTGCACTTCTGTGGTATGTTTGGTGACCCCTAAGCCATCTTCATTTCCATCTCCTGCTCTCTCTCTTCAGATGCTGATGTCCTCATGATCTTCCCACTGTCTCCTACGCTATACAAATGGGGAATAAAAGACAACTTGCTACTCCTACACAGCCAGCACTTTCTCCATGCCTAATTCTTGCTAAGCACTTTATGTGATGCCTGGTAGACAGTATTATCATCACTATTTATCAGATGAGAAAAGGGCAGCTCAGAGATACTTATTAATTTCACCTAATATCTGGTAGGACCTGACTAAAAATCAGTACCTCTGACTTTAAAACTTAGAATCACACAATTATACACAGCTCTATTAGTGTAATTTCAATTTTCACCAAATTGGATGGAAAAGTGAGTTTCCTATTTGCGTTTTGTGTGGAGTCCCTGAATCATGACATAAATATTCACATACTTCAGGCAAGCCCATGAATGCTTCAGCTCTTCTGGGGACTTTAAATTAATGTAGTAATGATGCTCATGAAACCCAAGTGACATTAGTGGCTTTTTTCTTGCATTCATGATTAAGCACTTCAGGTGTTTTCCGATATACTGTGTACTCCTTTTCCTTTAGGAGCATCTAGTTCAGTGTTTTCTACCTAGCAGATTTATTGATGAGAGCATAGCAACCTCCTGAAATTGTATCATAGCCCAATCTTAAATAAAAACTAAACAAAATAGACTAGATTGTTGCAAGAAATAAAATATCAGAATACATTGTGCACCATATAGGCAAGCATTATTGGGGGGAAATATTGAAATGGGGTGTGTGTGTATTAATATATAGTACATTGTTTTCTAGCGCTGCTATAATAAAGAATTACAAACTGGGTGGTGTTGGTGGCCATGCACTCTCTGTAGCTGTGGGAGAGAATCCTTCCTTGCCTCTTTTCAGCTTCTGGGCTGCTGGAAATCCTTGGTCTTCCTTGGCTTGCAGTTGTGTCACTTCAATCTCTGTTCCCATCTTCACATGGCCTTCTTCCCTATGTGTATATCTGCCTCTTTTCCTCTTCTTATAAGGACAATGATCATAGTAGATTAAGGGTTCTCTTACTCCAGTATGGCCTCAGCTTAAGCAATTATATCTGCAACAAATAAGGTCACATTCTAATATTCCAGGTGAACATGCATTTGGAGGGATGCTCTTCAACCCGTTAAAAATATGTAAAAATACATGTGGGTGTGAGTGCTGAGTCAATAAAAAATGTATATCTTCCTTCAGGGCATGATCACAGATATGAAATCCTTTGATCCTGGTTGAAAGGGTCACGGGATCCCCTTACCAATAGCAGGAAACTACTATGTCACACACTGAATGCATAAATTCTGAGCCATGTGTAACACTTGCTCTCATACTTAGTTGACAATGGCTGTGTGGTTGTTTGGATCGTCATAAAATTTTGGAAACAGATGAAAATTACTAACCATGGTCTTTTTGATGTCAGTGAACATCATGAATAGTAATTATTTTGCAGCCATTTCGGTGATCTCAAGATGAATTCGAATCAGTAACCTACAAAGAAGATTCTTGAATAAACAGATAATACTTTAAGGCCTTTAAAGATAAAGTTAGTTATAAAATGAAAATAGAAGGCGTTAGTTGTATATTAGTATGAATAGCCAAGGACTGGAAACTCACTGTAAGTGCCAAGGACATGATGGACAACCCCTGTTTCACATCAATGTATCAAGTTTTCCTAAGCTAAAATGTTTGGAATATATTGCTGATAACAGGTAGAAGTTCACTGGGAAAGAGCTAAAGCAAATATAGCAAAATGGTAACACTCCCTTTTGGAAAATGGAACACAGACATTTTTCATTATTTTCTTCCTACTTTCCTATGTGTCAAAACATTTTTTTCTATCTCTTTTTAAGAAATGAATTGCACCGGCTGGGTGCGGTGTCTCACGCCCTGTAATACTAGCCCTTTAGCAGGCCGAGGCAAGTGGTTCGCCTGAGCTTAGGAGTATGAGAACAGCCTGAGCAAGAATGAGACTCCATCTCTACTAAAATTAGAAAAACTAGCCAGGCATTGTGGTGGGTGCCTGTAGGGCCAGCTACTTGGGAGGCTGAGGCAAAAGGATCATTTGAGCCCAAGAATGTGAGGTTGTTGTGAGCTATGATGCCATGGCACTCTACCAAGGGTGACAGAGAGAAACTCTGTCTCACAAAAAAAGAAAGAGAGAAACAGTTGCACCAAGTAGGATCATTTTGCTTATTCAGGCTTCATTTTCAGAACTCCTGATGCCCTTCTGCAGACACCTATAAAAGCGCCTCCTAAACTATTCTCTTACTTTTGAGTGTCACACTCAGTCTTTAATTTCACCAGGCCTGGAGTCCCGTTGTGCAATGGTGTCCACGGAGGTCCAGGATCCTCCTCTCTAGCTACTCTGGTTAGTCCTCATGGTCTCAGAACACCTTCAAGATCATCATAAGGAGGCCCAAGAGAACTACTGGGAGGTGTAGGGAGTTGTACCCAGAGCACAAAAAAGACCAGCTTCCATGAATGACAATGGGATATGGGAGAGGTTTTCAAATTACATTTTGGTCCACAATCTTAAAAGAATTTTAAAGACTTGCAATGGATATAATTTCCAATTTACATTGTCCTTTTAAAAGTTGCCAGTGGTGACCAGGCATGGTGGCTGACATCTATAGTCTCAGAACTTTGGGAGGCCAAGCTGGGAGGATCATTTGAGGCCAGGAGTTCAAGGCTGCAATTGAAGAAAGCTATGATCATGCCAGTGCACTCTAGCCTGACTGACAGAGCAAGAACATGTCCCCCCCGCAAAAAAAAGTAGTCAATGGAATCTAAAGAATCTAAAGAACCTAGCAGTTTGATACCCACAAGTATCTGGGTTTTTTAAAAGATCTGAGCAAGAAGTTTCTTTTAGCAGTCAGAAACTTTACTTCGTCTCTTGCTAACTCTGTTCTACCTACTTCACATAAATCTATCCTATGCTTGGAAATCTTTGTAGACCACTATATTGTATTATCTGCAGAATTATGTATATACATTGAAAATTTTTTACATTATGTGCTCATAATGCTCTGATAACATTTTCTATCATTACAATTATTAGTACACAGTTGATCAAAACAGTATTAGTATGCTGACACTTTTGATAATTATTAAACAAAAAAGGAATTTTTTCTTTTTCTTTTTTTTTTTTTGAGACAGAGCCTCAAGCTGTCACGCTGGGTAGAGTGCTGTGGCATCACAGTTCACAGCAACCTTCAACTCCTGGACTCAAGTGAGTCTCCTGCCTCTGCCTCCCAAGTAGCTGGGACCACAGGCGCCCGCCACAATGCCTGGCCATTTTTTGGTTGCAGCCGTCATTGTTGTTTGGCCGGCCCAGGCTGAATTCGAACCCACCAGCTCAGGTGTACGTGACTGGCACCTTACCCAATTGCGCCACAGGCGCCGATCTTTTTTTTTTTTTTTTTTTTTTGAGACAGAGCCTCAAGCTGTCACCCTGGGTACAGTGCCGTGGCATCACAGCTCACAGCAACCTCCAACTCCTGGACTCAAGTGAGTCTCCTGCCTCCTCCTTCCACGTAGCTGGGACCACAGGCGCCCACCACAACATCCGGCTATTTTTTGGTTGCAGCTGTCATTGTTGTTTGGTGGGCCCGGGCTGGATTCGAACCTGCCAGCTCAGGTGTATGTGGCCGGTGCCTTAGCCCCTTGAGCCACAGGCGCCAAGCCCAGAAAAGGAATATTTTGTTTGAAGTGCAGCTCTTAATGAGATAAATGACGCTTTGTTTTTTAAAAATTAGTTCATATGTCTATCCATAAATACTATTTATTACTAATATGAAAATGACTTGGGATCATATTTGCTTCCACTTTCTTTAGTTTATAAACGTGAGGGTTAAGAAATCTTGATTATGTAAATAAATATATAGGACTAGAAAAGGCTTTTCCGAAACAAAGTCACTCAATTCTTTGAACTTCATCTAAATTTTATGTCAAAAATCACCTAGTGATTTGTCATAACATTATTTTTCATGTTCTATCAAATGACAACTTGATTAGGCCTGTCTTCAATTTTGTTGAAAGAAAAGAATTGGAAACCACCTGGCTTGCAAAAGAATTTTTGTATTCACTTGTAAGCACTTTCTCCATGAAAGCTTTGCCAAGACTTATCAAGTGGGTATTAATTATGTCTGTTACTTTTGAATTAAAGTTATTTTTATTATTTTTTTTTTTAGAGACAGACTCTTATTTCATCACCCTCGGTAGAGTGCCTTGGCATCACAGCTCACAGCAACATCTAGTTCTTGGGCTTAGGCAATTTTCCTGCCTCAACCTCCCGAGTAGCTGGGACTACAGGCACCTACCACAACACCCGGCTATTTTTTGTTGCAGTTTGACCGGGGCCGGGTTTGAACCCACCACCCTCGGTATATGGGACTGGCACCCTACTCACTGATCCACAGGCACCGCTCTTAAAGTTATTTTTTAAAGTAAAATAGATCCAAAGGGGTTGGGGAATGAAAATTCTTCATTTAATGTACTTTAGCCAACTTGAAATTTTTAATAGAATTATTTTTGTCTTATCGCATTTTTAATCTGTTGTACATTAAAACTTGGTTAAGCTAAGACAACAGATTTAGATCTTCGAAGCTGTAGAAAATGTTCACCATCTAACCCAATTGGCAAAGACAGATGTATCAGGCTTACGTTCTTCAGAAAACTCTCATTTTAATTTCTAATTCAAGTAAATATGTTAATATTGATTTTAAGGAACATTGAAAAATAAATTATAAAGCACATTTCATAAAATAGATTGCTAAAATTATTAAATATTTAAATTATACAGAGGTAATAAAACCAATTTTCCCATTTTTATAATAAATTATAAAACAAGAATATGATGCCATTTCTAACAAATCTGTAATCTATATAACATAAAATTCTGACTGAGTGGAGTCAATTTTTCTCTTTAAAGTGGGAGAAGAGCTTTGGGAAACTGGGTGTCAGAATAAGGGATCTTCACAAACATGGCAGCCAATTATCAGGCAGATCAGTTCAAATAAGAGTATGTACAGGATTTGAGGACCTAGAAATTGATTCCCTTAAAATTATCTCTATTCACATGATCCTTGGAAAGTCTTCATGTACCCCTAGGAGTACTCCAGTTTGAGGACTTCTGCTATCAAGAACCAAATAACCAAGCTGTTTTGACAACTAAAAACATAAGGCACATAATAAGTAATAATTATTATTATGCTGAGAAGGGCCAACTGTCTGTCATTTATAGGCCGAGGACCCTGCAGATTATCATCAGTCATGCTTCTCCAGCTGTATATCTCAGCTAGATGACTCACAGTTACCTTAAACACAACTGAATCATTGCCTTTCCACTGAGGCCAGCAATTCATCCTACGTTTCCTGTCTCAGAGCAGAAAGCTAGCATCCATCTAATGACCTGTGGAAAACACTTCTGTAGCCTACTCATCATCCATTCTTCACTAACAAAACCACTATTTAATTCAGAGAAGAAATCTACCCAGATTTAAAACATTCTTGCAAATATATACAATTTCTATTTTTAAAAAATAATAGAGCAAACAAATAAAGACACTTGTATAAAAAAAGAACCTCCCTACCTCCTTCGTAACTAGGGGTAGCTATACAAACGCCTCTCTGGCTAATGTATATTATAATGATATGAGTAGGACATCCAGGAAAGTTTTTTATTTTCTTTTTCTTTCTTTTTCCAGAGATAAGGTCTTACTTATTCCAGGCCGAAGTACATTGGTGTGATCATAGTTCCCCATAGCCTAGAACTCCTGGGTGCAAGCGATCTTCCTGCCTTAGCCTCCCGAATAGCTGAGACTACTGGCATAAGTCACCACACACAGATAATTTTTTAATTTTTTGTGTAGATGTGATCTCACTATGTCACCCAGGTTGGTCTTGGGTTCCTGGGCTCAAGCAATCCCCCTGCTTCAGCCTCCCAAAGCACTGGTATTACAGGAGTGAGCCCAGAAATGCTCTTTGTAAAAAAGATAGTCTTGGCCTTTTGCCCTTCAACTTCCTTCATCCAGCTTGGACCACAGATGTGATGCTGGAGGTAGCACATGCTTCTTACATTAACAGTATGACAAGGATAAAGATGAAAGGCCATGCCAAAGATGACTGAGCAGAAGGCTGGGAGGAACATCACCAATCTGCAGAAAGCAGGCGACTGCATTGTCAACTTTTCTAAACAAGCACAATCCTGACATCATAACCAATCCAGAAACCTGGACCATTCTCCTTGGCTACTTCTCTCCACATCTACGGTCGGTCCCACTTTTTTTCTATAGCCACTGCCTTAGTTTGAGCCCTTGCCTTTTGGTTTTTTCCATTTTTCTGGTGACAATGTTTTGTTATCAGAGTTTCAGCTAGCACTAAAGCTTCAAATAGCCTCTGCTGCCTATAGAATGAAGCATCAACTTCTTGTAAACACTAGGTCTGAGCATATGATCTAACTCAGGGGTCCTCAAACTTTTTAAACAGGAGGCCAGTTCACTGTCCCTCAGACCGTTTCAGGGCCGGACTATAGTTTAAAAAAAAACTATGAACAAATTCCTATGCACACTGCACATATCTTATTTTGAAGTAAAAAAACAAAATTGGGGCAGAACCTGTGACTCAAAGGAGTAGGGTGCCGGCCCCATATACCAGAGGTGGTGGGTTCAAACCCAGCCCCAGCCAAAAACTGAAAAAAAAAAAAAAACAGGAACAAATACAAATACAATTTTAAAATGAAAAGAAAAAAAGGCATCCCCATCTGCAAAAAAAAAAAACCTAACTTCAGGAAAAAAAGGCCCCTCTTAACCACAGAAAAAGGCCCCACTAACTGCAAAAAAAAAAAAAAAATAGACCTCCTAACTTCAAAAACAAAATAAATCCTACTTTGTTCTTACCTCGATCCTCAGGCAGCAGCAGGCTCTGCATAGGCAAGCTCGTGACTCCTCGGATCACAAGTCTCAGTCTCACCCCAGACCGAGAGGAGGAGTTGAGAGACAGAGGAGGGGAGTTGGAGAGTGTGGTGTACATTCCACACAAGCGCACTGTGGCCTGGGACCAGTCGGCTGCTAAGCAGGACAGGCAGTGGCAGCAAAAACACCTAACGGGCCAGATAAATGTCCTTGGTGGGTCTCATGTGGCCCACAGGCTGTAGTTTGAGGACCCCTGATCTAACTCTTGTTTTGCTAGACTAATTTCTTACCATATTTTTTCTCCCACCCTTCCCTCTAGACAAACTGAACTAAACTAAGTTGTCCATTGTTTTCTCTCTCTCCTCTGTCTCTTTTTTTTTTTTTTTGAGACAGAGCCTCAAGATGTCACCCTGGGGTAGAGTGCTGTGGCATCACAGCTCACAGCAACCTCTAACTCCTGGGCTCAAGCAAGTCTCCTGCCTTCACCTCCCAAGTAGCTGTGACTACAGGTGACCACCACAATTCCCAGTTATTTTTTGATTGCAGCTGTCATTGTTGTTTGGCGGGCCCAGGCTGGATTCAAACCTGCCAGCTCAGGTGTATGTGGCTGGTGCCTTAGCTGCTTGAGCCACTCCTCTGTCTCTTGAAATAGAACTTTCAGGCCAGGTGCGGTAGCTCATGCCTATAATCCTAGCACTCTGGAAGGCTGAGGTAGGTGGATTGCTTGAGCTCAGGAGTTCAAGACCAGCCTGAGCAAGAGCAAGACCTCATCTTTACTAAAAATAGAAAAACTACCTGGGCATTGTGGTGGGCACCTATTGTCCCAGCTACTTGGGAGGCTGAGGCTAGAGGATACTTTGAGCCCAGGAGATTGAGATTGCTGTGAGCTACAACATGGCATTCTACCCAGTGCAACAGAGTAACTCTCTGACTCAAAAAAAAAAAAAAAAAGAAAGAAAGAAATATCCCTTTCATCCCTCACTTCATCATGGCAAACACCTACTCTTCTTTTAACATTCAAGTTATATCACTCTTGAAGGTTTTTCTGGTTCCACTCCTCCAACATTTACACACATAAAGAAAGATAACTAGGGGTTTAATAAAATGATTTAATTCTTTTATTCTTTCTGAGAAATGAGAATTTAGAATGCTACGGTCTACTAATGGGTATAGAAAATTGTTGTTAGCCATATAAATATACATATGTATGTTTATAAAACGTCTATAAATGGCAGTTGGACCTTCTCAGCATAATAATACAGTAGAACCCCTGTAAGTTGACCACCCAAGGGATGGTAACAAACTAGTCAACATGTGGAGGTGGTCAACATAAGGGACTTCCAGTGAGTGGATGTGGTTCATGACCGGTCTATGAAAATCAGGTCAATTTAAGGAGGTGGTTGATGTAGAGAGGTGGTCAACAATGGAGGTTCTACTGTAATTGTTGCTTATTAGGTACCTGTTTTCTTTAGATGTCAAAGCAAGTCAGTTATTTCATTCTAAATACTTGTGGGGTACCTGAAGACTTTTCAAGGATCATGTGAGTGCAGATAGCTTTAAAGGAATCACGCTCTTTCTTGAAATTGATCTGCCTAAGACCGGGTACCATGTTTATGAAGGTTCTTCATTCTGACACTTTCCCAAAAGTCCTTCAATTTTAAGGAGAAAGACAGACCTCCACTCAGCCAGAATTTCATATTACATTACTTAATTATAGATCGATGTTACTTAAGATATGTGAAATTTTATAAACTTACCAATTTTATAAATTTATGAATATATCACAATTCATATGTTAATTTTAACCCTAATTAATCCCATTGTATCTGACATAATTGTTTGTGGATGTCAGAGTTTTGCTGTGTTAAAAATAAAATCAGATCAAATTTACAAATTATTTCTGGGGAAAGTAACTATTCAAATGTCCCCCTTATCAAAAATATTCTTTGTCAGTAACAGAGAACATTTTCTGTCATTGGCTCAATTTTGCTGGAAACCATGTGCAGAGTACACAGCCACTTTGAATGTTTGCTTTATTGGAATTTCTTGTATAAGGCAACTCTTATTACAGATAATATTGTCCTATTTTCCCCCTAAAGCCATGGGTTTCTTTGCTTTGTTGAATAATAGTAGATGAAAAATGTAAAAATTGTAAGTTTATTGTGCATTCAAAAGAACAGGTGGAGAACAAGCAGACCTCACACACACCACATGTAGTAAGATGCCTTACAGCCATTACAGAATAGATATAAAGTAGGAGATATTTTGATCTTTTTTCTTTTTTCTTTGACCAGGGCTGGGTTTGAACTCACCGCCTCCGGCATACAGGCCAGTGCCCTACTCCTTTGAGCCAGAGGCACTGCCCATTTTGACCTTTTTTTATAATTGGCTGTTATGCATTAACATTTTTTTTTTTTTTTGAGACAGAGTTTCACTTTGTCACCCTCAGTAGAGTACTGTTGCATCACAGCTCACGGCAACCTCCAACTCCTGGGCTTAGGCAATTCTCTTGCCTCAGCCTCCCGAGACATTAACGTTCTTTTCAAGGCAAGCAGAAATGCTTATTTTGATTTGTCTATAGTTAATAGGCTCAGTTTCACAGACTCTTGCTGAGAAGCCTGTAAAGCTTATATTTTGTGTGTCATTTATGATTAGAGCTAGCACTTTGGGAAAATCAGGATGATTTAAATTTTAGCTACATGGCTATAGGTAAATGGCCTTGAGGTAGATCTAAACTGCGGCCTCCAATTTTAATTTTTCTTTAACAGCGGAAATTAATGTTTTCATAGAAGTTAATGGTAAGATAGAATCAGCCCAGTAATTTCTAAAAATTGCCTATTAGACTAGTGTCATTATTGTGTATGTCTTATTGGCATCGCTGTTAAATTTTTTATAGGGAATGGTGCCTGGGTGGTTATCTGTCTATTGATTTGATTTACGTAGGCTCTAACCACAACTCCATCAATATGTCAGCACTTAATAAATATTTGGGGATGATAATTGTATACTAATAATATCAATTGTCCATTTAATCATTACATAGAGACAGCATCATGCTTTATGCGTTGATTACATACTCAGAGTTGAGAAGAGATAATGATGCCCAGATTTTTGCTTGACTACATTAAAATAAATACTGAGTTTAAAACATCTGGGTAGTCTTTATTTTTCTGTAATATACAATGATTAGGAATTATTTTTAAAGGTTCTTTTTATAATGCCTAAAACCCCAATATAATATCCCAATTAAAAAAAGAAGATGGGGCTCGGGGCCTGTGGCTCAACGGGCTAAGGCGCCAGCCACATACACCTGAGCTGGCGGGTTCGAATCCAGCCTGGGCCCACCAAACAACAGTGATGGCTGCAACCAAAAAATGGCCGGGTGTTGTGGCGGGCACCTGTGGTCCCAGCTACTTGGGAGGTGGAGGCAGGAGACTCGTTTGAGCCCAGGAATTGGAGGTTGCTGTGAGCTGTGATGTCACAGCACTCTCTCCAGGGTGACAGCTTGAGGCTCTGTCTCAAAAAAAAAAAAAGAAGAAGATGGGACTTGAGAACCTATTTCCTTACTTTGTTGTACATTCATTTTTGATTAACATATAATTAATGTAATTGTAACACACCTGCCAAAAGGGACAGGGCACAATGCTGCAGGAGTGTGGCACAAAATATACAAAGAGAATAAAGGCATCTGCTCTTGCTCCTCAGCACAAACAACTAAAATTGAGTCTAGTCAAATTGCGTTACAGATGGCTTTCTCTTCCAGTGCTATACACAACTTTCTTGTCCTCCTCCGTCTAAAGAGCTCAGCATCCTCTTTGCCACCACTCATTCTCCCCACTATGCAGTCTTCTGCTTTTAGTCCCCATTAAGTGCCTGACTGGAAACAAAGTCTGCAAAATTGCTGAAAGTGGGAGAAAATGGGAGGAAGAAGCAGAATGAATGAAATGGACCAGAAAGGAAGATGGGCCAAGAGCAGGAAAAAGGGTGAATCCTCCTCTTGTCGCGTCTGTCTCCCCATTCGCCTTCTTTCTGAAGAGAAGTAACTCTCAACGGGTGAGAGGAGCTGGAAAAGGAGGGGGACCCCTTACCCTGTCTTCAGGCCCACCTCCCCACTCCAACACTATCCCGGAGCCCCGGCCACCCAGCCTCACGCCTCCTGAGCATCAGACTTCGTCAGGAGGTCAACGGCAGGCAAGACCTGCTCTCGCTGAATCGTTGATGAGAAAATCTCAGCCAAGACAGGAAGGAGGCATCAATAGGGATAGACTAAGAGAGGGAAAGGGAGAAAACAGAAAAGAAGAGAGAGGGAAAAGGAAGGAAAAAGGAAGGGAGGGAGGCAGAGAGAGGAGGAGTCCCAGTGGTCCTCGGCTTTGTGAGAGGAAGAATTCAGGAGCGAGCAAACCCTGTCAAGTGAAAGCTAGTTTTATTCAGGATATATAGACGATCTACTCCACAAGCAGAGTGGAGGCTAGCTCTCCATGCTGGGGAGAACAGCACCTTTGTGGGTTTTGGTGTTTTTTAACTGCTGGCTTCCTCATAGACTAAGCAGCGGAGGAACAGTCATGTTATTTCTTGAAAGGGCAATGATATCCTAAAACTGGGAAACTTCCCCTTTCTTTACGTTCGACGGTCCCTCCCTCCTGGAACTGTCACAGTGTCCCTGGGAGTTTCTTTCAGCATGCTAATACATTCCAGAAGCAGGGCATAATGAGCTGCAAGGTTAAGCACTAGCCAGTTTCCGTCTTGGTTTCAACCAGTGTTAACTTGTTCTGTTACCACATCCTGTCTTTGATCGGGGCGGCTAGAGGCTTTGACACTCTGTGTTGAGCCGTGCCCGCTGGTTCTCTATCTCAAAAGGGAAGAAGGAAGAAAAGTAAGAGGGAGGAAGAGAGAAAGGCAGACAGATGGGCAGGGAAGGTAAAGAAGGTTAGATCCCCGGAGTTAAGGAATTAGACCTTCTTCCTCTAGACACTGTGGGAAAGGATTTGGCAACTCCTGTTGTACCAGGCAGTTTGGTTCCCGTGCTACTCTGTAGGTTGGCAGGAAGATAGAAGTAAAGGCCTTAAAGCCCAATGGCACTCACCAAATCAACAACAGTAGCCCTAGCAAGGTGACAGCTATGACAGAGGTCACAAGTCAAATGCCTGCAGGGCCATGCTGCTAACATGAGGGTGAAGCCAGCCAGGGGATGGCTCTTCTGACCCGGGGAGCCCAAGCCATCAGCTGTCAGTAACTTCCTACTGCCGGATCTCCTGTTTTAATTTTTAAGAGTATCCAGGAGTCTATGTTTTGTTTGAGAAATCTCCTGATTTTTACATGTCAACAACTAATTCCTGTTGTTTTTAAGCATACAGATCAGAATGAAATACTTCCGTGGGCCAGATGTAATCCTTAGGTCCATCTGTCAGTTAAACTTTTTTTTTTCTGTTCTTTATAACTTTGTGGCAAAAGCACTTGATTACCCACTTCTGATATTTTCAGGAAGTATGGGAAAGGGAAGAGGCAATCAGGAAATTAATTGTGAAATGAATTACCTACAGAAATTGTGAAAATTACACAAATGGAGATTTTTCTGCACACCTGGGGAAATGATAATCGCTATTTATAACATAATCTAGGAGGGAAATGTGTTTCAGACTCTAATAATAATAACCAAAAGAAACAAGCATTTGAAATTCAAACCTTTCATTGACTGAAGTAAGGTTTTATATCTAATATTTTGATAAAAGAGGGTTTTCTATGAGATATGATCTAAAAAGATTTTGGAGAATTCCTGAACGCTTAGCTAGCTATCTGATGTCCTTGATATAAATATCTAGTCTCCTTTACAACTACAATACTTCAGCCAAGATTAGTATCATTGCTTGTGGCCCATGCAACACTAAACCGTAAGATCATATATCACTTGGAACAGTATATAAATATCATCCAGAAGATTGATATGCTCTGACTAAATATACAGTCAGGGCCATTGACACAGAGGACAAAGCTATATTTAAGCAGGATTTATAGGTACTGTGATAGTTAATTTTATGCATCAACATGATTAGACTATGGAACCCAAATAGATGTTGCTGTGAAGGTAGTGTTAATTATAATCATTTGGCTTTAAGTAAAGAAATTGTGGCTTAAAGGGGTAGGGCGCCGGCCCTATATGCTGGAGGTGGCGGGTTCAAACCCAGCCCCAGCCAAAAACTGCAAAAAAAAAAAAAAAAAAGAAAAGAAAAAGAAATTACCCTTCATAATGTATATGGGTCTCATTCAACTGCTTGAAGTCCTTAAGAACAGAAAATGGGATTTCTCAGAGAAGGAATTCTGTCTCAAGATTGCAGGGATTCCTGCCTGAGTGTCCAGCCTCCATGCCTGCCCTAGAAATTACCAGCCGCACAATCATATGAGCCAATTTTACATATATGTATAATCTTACTGGTACCATTTCCTCCCAGCAGTTTCTCCCAACAGTTTATCAGTTCTACTCTAAAGCATCATTTCTTTAGTGTAAGGCTTTTATCTCTGATAAAATGCAAATATGATAAAGTTAATACCCTATAATGTGGCTGTTTTCATGTTGCATTATCAGTTCTAATTCCATTGGCTGAATCTCTCAATCCACAGGGAAATAAGAGCAAAGGAACTAATATTTATTCAGCAGACACTTTTTATACTTTAGTCAACAAACTTCTAAAGTAGGCATTATTTTGTTTGTATCTCCATTTTCCCAAAGGAGAAAACCATCTCTAGTGTACACTTCATATATGTACAACTTGATGAATTTTCACAGTCCGAGCACACTTGTGTAGCCAGCACCCAGATCAAGAAGCAGAGCACAAGCAGCGCCCCAGAAGTGCCCCGAGTATTATGTCGTACATATGTGCATGTATGTGAATATGTGTGTATGCATGCACAGATACATAGAAACACACAGACCCTGCATTTTTACTAAGATCCTCAGATGTATGTACACAGATGAAGATATAAAATACTGAGTGGTGCCTGTAGTACAGTGGTTACAGCACCGACCACATGCACGGAGGGTGGTGGGTTCGAATTCGACCAAGGCCAGCTAAAAATCAATGACAACTAAAGAAAAACAAAAAAACCCCAAAACAATGGTCAGGCATTGTGGCAGGTGCCGGTAGTCCTAGCTAGTTGGGAGGCTGAGGCAAGAGAATCGCTTAAGTCCAAGAGAATTTGAGGTTGCTGTGAACTGTGATGCCATGGCACTCTACCAAGGGTGACATAGTGAGACTCTGTCTCAAAAGAAAAAAAGATATAAAATATTTTCAGCACCCAGGAAGGCCTCCCATGTGTCTCTCCTAGTCATTACCTCCTACCAAAGTAGCTACAATTCTGACTGCCAATAGCAAAGGTGAGTTTTGCTTGTTTTTATACTCTATATTAAATGAACTCATACAATGCCTACATCTTTGAGATCTAGCCTCTTTCTTGTAAGATTTATCCACACTGTTAACATAAAATTGCAATTCTTTAATGTCAGACCCAGAGATTGTAAAATATCACTTAAATCACATAAATTATTTAGCCACAATCACACACACACACTATAATAAGCAACAGAGCCAAGATTCAAACCTAGTAGAGTCTCCTTCCAAAGTCCATCCCTTTTTTCTGCTGTACCAATGTTTCCAAAAGTAGTATATATGAAATAATTTCATGCGGTACATGGGTGAAGATTAATAGTTATGTTTTTATTTTAATATGTATTAAGAAAAACTAGCATATCAAAACCTTTAATAAAAGTTATTTTTTTAAAATAGATATCATTCATGGCAGTGCATGAATGAAAAAACAACAATGGCAACAAGAACAACAACAAAAATAGCATCATGGTGGGTGCCTGTAGTCCCAGCTACTTGGGAGGCTGAGGCAAGAGAATCGCTTAAGCCCAAGACTTTTAGGTTGCTGTGAGCTGTGATGCCACGGCTCTCTACCGAGGGTGACATAGTGAGACTCTGTCTGAAAAAATAAAATTAAAATAGGTATTGTTCAAAAGCTAAACCTATGTTTACCCCATGACCCAGAAATCTATTCCTACATAAATATCCACCAAAAAATAAACATAAGGACAAGTTTTATTCATAATAGACAAACTGTTAGACAAACTAAATTTTCATCAGCAATAGAATGGTATAAATAAATAATGGAACGCTACATATTAACAACAACAACAAAAGAACAAACTACAGTTACAAACAACAACACTGGACAAATCTCTGAGACATTGTGATGAGCAATGATGGTGGACACAAAAGAATACATGCTGCAAGATTCCATTTGTACAAAGTTCAAAAAGAAGCAAAACTGGCTCGGCGCCGGTGGCTCAACGGGCTAAGGCGCCAGCCACGTACACCTGAGCTGGCAGGTTCGAATCCAGCCCGGGCCCGCCAAACAACAATGACGGCTGCAACCAAAAAAACAATGGCCGGGCGTTGTGGCGGGCACCTGTAGTCCCAGCTACTTGGGAAGCGGAGGCAGGAGACTCGCTTGAGCCCAGGAATTGGAGGTTGCTGTGAGCTGTGATGTCACGGCACTCTATCCAGGGTGACAGCTTGAGGCTCTGTCTCAAAAAAAAAAAAAGAAGCAAAACTAATGTGTGGTCATGGATGTCAGAACAGTGGTGATTTGGGGCGGTGATATTCACAAGGAAGGGGCCCCAGGGAGTGCTCTGGGCCAGAAGTGTTTTCTATCTGGGTATGGGTGGTAGTCATCTCTGTGTGTGTGTATGTGGTGTAAATATTCACGGAGCTGTGTACGTAAAACTTATGCACTTTATCAAATATTCTAAAAAAGGGCGACACCTGTGGCTCAGTGAGTAAGATGCCGGCCCCGTATACTGAGGGTGGCGGGTTCGAACTCGGCCCTGGCCAAACTGCAACCAAAAAAATAGCCTAGTGTTGTGGTGGGCACCTGTAGTCCCAGCTACTTGGGAGGCTGAGGCAAGAGAATCACCTAAGCCCAAGAGCTGGAGGTTGCTGTGAGCTGTGACGCCATGGCACTCTACCAAGGGCGACAAAGTAAGATTCTGTCTCTAAAAAGAAAAACTCTATTTCCCAAATATTCTAAAAAAATACAACTTGAAATAAATAAGCACATTTTTATCCTTAAAAGACAAGTATATTTAATCAAAACTTTTAAGTTGAGAATAACTCCACTGTTCTGTGGATATTGTAAAAACCAAGAAGGTAGGAGTCACTGTATAAGAGATACTCGGGGCACACTGCCCACGGCAGCCTCTAGCAACGGGAATGTCTATGGAAGTGAAAGCAGGGATAGACTCTTAGTTCTCCAAGTGTGGTCTGGGGGCCGGCAGGGTTGACACTGCCTAGCAGATTTTTAGACTCCCCATCTCTTGTCTCTCACTCCAAACCTAGTGAAACAGAATCAGTATTTTACAAAATCATCAAGTAATTCATATGCCCTGGATAAGAACAAAAGCACCAATAGAGACAACAGCAAAATGAATGTTTCACCTGCATCGATGTTCTCTACCTTACTCGTCTGTAAACTTCTTAAGGACAGTGTAGAATGGTGGTGGAGGGCTCAGAACTCCAGTTCTGTTACTTTTCAGCAGTGTAACTTTGGGGAATTAATAGATTGATTCCCTTAGCCTCAGAATACAAAGTGGGAACAATAAAAACATAATCTTTTTGTTGTTGTTTTGTTTTGAGACAGTCTCACTCTGTTGCCCAGGCTGGAGTGCCGTGTCATCGTCTAGCTTGCAGAAACCTCAAACTTCTGGGTTCAAGTCATTATTTTGCGTCAGCCTCCCAAGTAGCTGGGACTACAGGCTCCTGCCACAACTCCTGGCTATTTTTTCTTTTTCTTTTTCTTTTTTCTTTTTTTTTTTTGAGACAGAGCCTCAAGCTGTCACCCTGGGTAGAGTGCTGTGGCATCACAGCTCACAGTAACCTCCAATTCCTAGGCTCAAGTAAGTCTCTTGCCTCTGCCTCCCAAGTAGCTGGGACTACAGGCGCCCGCCACAACACCCAGCCATTTTTTGGCTGCAGCTGTCATTGTTGTTTGGCGGGCCGGGCTGGATTCGAACCCGCCAGCTCAGGTGTACGTGGCTGGCGCCTTAGCCCGTTGAGCCACAGGCGCCGAGCCTATTTTTTCTAGTTTTTAGTAGAGACAGGGTCTCGCTCTTGCTCAGGCTGGTCTCGAAGTCCTGAACTCAAGAGAGCCTCCCACCTTGGCCTCCCAGAATGCTGATATTGCAGGTATAAGCCACCATGCCCAGCCCAGAATTTTTTTTTTTTTGATATAGGGTCTAGCTGTATCACCTAGACTGGAGGACAGTGGCATGGTTGTAGCTTGTCATAGCCCTGAACTCCTGGGCTGAAGTGATCTTCCTGGTTCAGCCTCTCAAGTAGTTGGGACTTCAGGCATGTGCCCCCATGTATAGATAATATTTTTTCTGTAATGGAGATGTGGTCTCACTACATTGCCCAGGCTAGTCCTAAACTCCTGGCCTCAAGTTATCCCCCTACCTTGGCCTCTTAAAGTGCTAGGACTACAGGTCTGAGCTAATGCACCCAGACATAACACTATTATTATTAACATGTACATTTTTTTTTTTCTTTGTAGAGACAAGAGTCTCACTTTATCACCCTCGGTAGAGTGTTGTGGCATCACAGCTCACAGCAACCTCCAGCTCCTGGGCTTAGGCGATTCTCTTGCCTCAGCCTCCCGAGTAGCTGGGACTACAGGCGCCCGCCACAATGCCCGGCTATTTTTCTGTTTGCAGTTAGGCAGAGCCGGGTTTGAACCCGCCACCTTCAGTACATGGGGCCCGTGCCCTACTCGATGAGCCACAGCCGCCACCCCCAACATGTACTTCTTGGATGTTATAAAGATTGAATAAAATAATGTATGTAAATTTTTTAATACATAAGGGTCAGGCTTGGTGGCTCATGCCTGTAATCCTAGCACTGTGAGAGGCCAAGGCAGGTGTATTGCTTGAGCTCAGGTGTTCGAGACCAAAAGCAAGAACAAGACCCTTGTCTCTAAAACTAGCCAGGTATTCTGGCTGGTACCCATAGTCTCAACTACTCGGGAAACTGAAGCAAGACGATCTCTCGAGTCCAAGAGTTTGAGGTTGCTGTGAGCTATGATGCCAAAGCACTATACCAAGGGCAACAGAGTAAGACTCTGTCTCGGAAAAAGAAAAACACATTGCCAAGTACATAGTAAACGATTAATAAATGTTAGCTATTATTATCACCATACATGGAAAATGGGGCGAAAGGCATTGTTTCATTTAGTCAACAAATTTTATTTAGCGTCTACTATATGCTTGTCATTGTTTTAAATACTGGGGGCACAAGTCTGAATAAAACAGACCCCCCAAAATCCCTGCATTGTTGGGGATCCTGTTGGTAACTGGGAGGCAGATGAGACTCTCAGGAAAGAAATGCAAGAGGCCTCTTGGGAAAATCTCCCAACTGAGTCCTGAGGTGTCTGGCATCACTGTGCACTGATTTTTCCTTCCAGATGGGCTGTAACCACCGTTAGTAAAAGAAGCGTGCCAAGATTTTTTCACACCCTCCCTGGAGACAGACTGCACCAATGAATGAGAAAAATGTAGCACCTGCAAATTTCTTACTTAAAAATTCTTCTAAAGAAATCTTGTTCTTTTGTCTCTACAAATATATTGGGAAGCCACGTCTCCATTCGTATCTAAAATAATGAGAGAATGTCCCTTGAGCCTGTGGTTTCTGCTCCAGGAGTGGTGATAACAGGGCTTGACCTCCTCCCCTCATAGCTGGAACAGTTGCCCAGGTGAGCAAAACTACTGTGTGTTCACCCTCTCTCTAACCAGGCCACGTCTGCCCTGGGAGGCAGGCCTAGCACAGCCATCTACTCTTTTTTTTTTTTTTTTTTTTTTTACAGTTTTTAGCCAGGGTTAGGTTTGAACCCGCCACCTCCGGCATATGGGGCCGGCGCCCAACTCCTTTGAGCCACAGGCTCAGCCCAGCTATCTCCTCTTGCCACAGGGCTCAAAGCAACATAAGCAGTACTTGACAATTTAGCATTTGACCTGATGGAAATAAGTTCTTTATCTCTAGGTTTTCTTCAACTTTTCTGTTAGTGTACTTGAATGAAACCTATAGTCTTTTCCAAAATGGAAAGTAATCTTGAATTTTGGCAGATCCTAAAAGAGAGGCAAGTAAGTTGCTTTTTCCTAGTTTTTCCCTCTCTCCCCACTCAACCATTACATGAGTCACTCATTAAAAGCCCCTAAGAACACCTGATCCTGCTCAGAAAATCACCCCTGGCCTCAAACCTTCATTCTCAGCCTTCTTGACCCTTCCTCCCGCGCATCAGTCTGGTTTAGATTTGGGTTGGGTTGAGCCCTGTAGACATACAGGGAGTGGTCAAGCCTCGAATATAAATAATCCAAGGTTATCTATGTTTTTGCCTAATAATCTAGGATTCTGGACTAGAATCCCGGATTCAAGGATTCCCCATTCAGCCTCTCTAGATTGTCGGGATTGATATCTTTCACCTAATGAAGTCAGTTTGGAATTTCCCACCTACCCAGATGCCATGACCACTTCTTAGAAACCCAAGCAACAAGGGCGCCCGCTTCCTTAGCCCGAGGTTTACCAGCTCCTTGCTCTTTTTCCCTTCGGCCTGACACTATCAGTATGCTTTGCAATCCAGCCTTCCTGAATCATGGCACCAACACTTCCTAGTACTTGATGATAGAAGTGAAGTGAAGACTTTTACCATTACATAATAATTTTCAAGGAAGTTTTGGCCCTTTGGGATGTCTTCTTTAATGTTAGCCACATATAAGAAGTAGCTATCCTTTGTTAGAAGTTTTACCAAACTGTTAGCTTGAACATTGTATCTCAATTTTTTTGGACTAAAGTTCATTAAACGATTTCAAGTATGGTGAGGGGCACAACTACAGCAGGGACCTTACCTAACAAATGCAAACCCTCTAAACTAATCATGGTTACCCTCAGATTAATGCGACTTTTTTTTTTTTTTTTTTTTTAGACAGTCTCAAGCTGTCACCCTGTGTAGAGTGCTGCGGCGTCACAACTCACAGCAACCTCAAATTCCTGGGCTTAAGCAATTCTCTTGCTTCAGCCTCCCAAGCAGCTGGGAATACAGGCGCCCACCACAATGCCGGGCTATTTTTTGGTTGTAGTTGTCATTGTTGTTTGGTGGACCCCAGCTGGATTCGAACCCACCAGCTCCAGTATATGTAGCTAGCTGGCACCCTAGCTGCTGAGCTATAAGCTCCAGGTCAATGTGAAATTTTTTAAAAAATGACTTCAAGGCTCGGCGCCTGTGGCTCAACGGGCCAAGGCGCCAGCCACGTACACCTGAGCTGGTGGGTTCGAATACAGCCCAGGCCCGCCAAACAACGACGGCTGCAACCAAAAAATGGCCGGGCGTTGTGGCAGACCCCTGTAGTCCCAGCTACTTGGGAGGCGGAGGTAGGAGACTCGCTTGAGCCCAGGAATTGGAGGTTGCTGTGAGCTGTGATGCCACAGCACTCTATCCAGGGTGATGGCTTGAGGCTCTGTCTCAAAAAAAAAAATAAATAAATAAAAATAAAAAATGACTTCAAGCACCTCTATGTCTCATTTTTCAGGAAGAATAAGAACCAAGTGATAAAAATAAACTATCACTCCATAAGCAAACACTGTTGGTCTTACATATATACCTGCTCTAGCAATCGAGTACGGATTATTCATATATTAATTAAGGTCTAGTTTTGAGAAAAATTGGGCAAAAAAATACCATCACAGCAAATATGTGTTACTATCTGCAAATGTTCTAATCAAACAACCAAGCTACATCAGCTACATTTATAATAATGCAGCTAAATTCAGTCGTTAAATAGCCAGAATGGTAGCAAAAAAAAAATCACGATCATTTCAAGAAAACATTGATGATAAAGTGCTAACCAAAAAGTATGGGAATTCCAACCATTATCACGTACATATGCAACACAAGCTCTGTAACATATGTGTATGCGGTATGGAGTATCAGACTTGTCGGTAGACTACTGAATTAGGTTCTTCGTCAACTCCAACAGCACATTAATTTTACTTTATAAACAGCTGAGTTTAACAGCCTTCAGCTTTCTTACTAGGTTACTAGTGGGGATCTCTTAGCCCTACATAAGATGAATGTCACTTGACCTGAAGCACAAAAGAAATACCTGGCGTGTTTATGTCAGTTTGGGGCTCAAGAGGACCCTACAATGGACCCCGTTTGGAAAATCACCGTACTAATCTAGGATATGCAAACTGTTCCTTGAGACCGTCTGGTGCTCTGTTCCTCCTTTACTGCTGTTTCTTTCTGCCCCACACATAAGCTACGCTTTCTTAATCTTATTTTGTCCTCTCATTGTCCTTCTGTACTCTCAAACCAGAATTTGAGGCCTCTCCAACCCTTTACCGTTATCCAAATGTACCATTCCATACCCATCTTCTTCTTCTTTTTTTTTTTTTTTTGCAGGGTTTTTGGCCAGGGCTGGGTTTGAACCTGCCATCTCCGGCATATGGGGCCAGCGCCTTACACCTTTGAGCCACAGGCTCCGCCCCCCATCTTCTTTAATTACCTGGGAAGTATTCCTCTCAACAACAGCCTCATCAGCCAGGCCTATTCACCATGGAACCCTCTGCTAGCCACAGCTCTCTGGGAAGACAGCTGCCATCCCCTCTCCCCCTGCAGCACAAGCTCCTAATTCCCTATGATGCCCAAACCTAAGATGAGATCGTTCTGGATTCATCCCAAAACTTTTCACTTTTGGCATAGTCTTGCAGAAGCTCATTTTTATTTCTCTAATTATGAAATAGACTCTAAAAATCCAGCAATGAAATGGAGAGTTTGTTATTTCATAACATACAGGAGCCATGTGTTACCTTTCTGTAAAAAAGTACTCGTTTATCATCCAAACACTGCAGAACAAAAGCTGCCAAAACACTGATTTAAGAAAAAAAAAAAAAAAGCCATAGCACACCCTTCAATCAAGGAAATGTAATTGCCAACTCATATGCTCTCTTATTACTTTAAGCTGTAAGTAACCATGGTACATGAGCTTCTGATTCTCAGAACAGCAACCAAGCTTTTCTAAATTCATTCATTAAACGATTATTATTTTTTCAACACCTATTATGTGCCAACACAGTTGTAGTCACTGGAGATTCATCAGTAAACAAAAGGACAAAAATCTCTGTAGGACAGAGAAAGGTAAGGAAGGCAGAGATTTGCCCTTCAAACAAAAAACCACTAAGGAAAAACATCAATTGTAAATTTTGCTCTGGGTTTAGTCCCATGGCTTTCAGTCATCTGTTTCCTGCTCTTGAATACTGACGTTGACCAGTGACCCCTTTCTCTGTTGGGCATAAGTCATCCTCTATGTTCAGGTTATTTTTAGTACTTCACGAAACAAATAATGACAATAATTACAACCCCAAGAACAATGCCCCATCAAGATAAATATTAACAGCAACAACTAACATTTATTGAGTACTTAACTATACTTTGAACATGTAATCTTCACAATAATTCTAAGAGTTAAGAGTCTCCGAGGAAACTAAATGACTTCATGTAAGAAAAAAACATGCATTATTATTACTTTCCCTACTTTAGACATAAAAAAAGACAAAGACCTAAAGGTTATTAGATTTGGCCACCGTTCCAAACCAGCAAGGCAGTCCTTGATCTGCTGAATCAAGCGTCATCCTGGCTATAATGGTAGGGTTCTGAACCCTGTGGTTGACTCCAGCTCCAAAGACACCTCATCTTTATCATGGGCCCTTTGTGCTAATACTCTACGCTGCTTCTCTCTGCAGCCAGCTGTCAGTAAGCGCCTTTTCTGCCGATTACATCAACAGACAATAAATATTGAATGGATGTGTAGACTATTTACTATTCCAATCAAATAGTGCATTCCATGAAGTTAATTTGGTACCTATTTAAAGAAACACATAATTGCTATTGAATTGCACAGCAATTTAGATAAAGCTATTCCAATAAATTCCATCATCAACCCCTAAATAATTGTCTTGTGTTTTTATTCTTATTTTTTTTAACTTTGCAAGATCTATCATTTCTTACTTTGATGTGTTGTTTCTTCTCTCTCGTTTTTTTTGCCACACTACTTCTTTTTTTCTTTGAGACAGAGCCTCAAGCTGTCACCCTGGATAGAGTGCTGTGGCATCACTGCTCACAGCAACCTCCAATTCCTGGGCTCAAGCGAGTCTCCGCCTCCCAAGTAGCTGGGACTACAGGCGCCCAACACAACGCCCGGCCATTTTTTGGTTGCAGCCGTCATTGTTGTTTGGCCGGTCCGGGCTAGATTCGAACCCGGCAGCCCAGGTGTACGTGGCTGGTGCCTTAGCCTGTTGAGGCACAGGTGCCAAGCCCACACTACTTCTTTTCTTCAGAACACATTCAGGTGAAATGAAATAGGATGAGCCTAGATTGTGTTCCCTAGTAGCCTAAATCCCCCATTCCTCATGATGAGATCTTTCGGGTGACTCCTGGCATACTACACCTTCCCTCCTGAACCTCATCTCTCTCTGGATGCGCTAGAGGCTGCAGGATTGAGACAGCAGAAGGAAGTCAGACAAAACCTGCCTTGAAAGGGTTACAGATGCACACTGTGCTACGGACAGTGAGACAGTGACCCAGTGATCCACACCACAGGTGGCCCAACGTCGGCTAAAAATGGACTCGAAATTTCCTGCATTTGCGATCTGGGAGTCTTAGGGCGGAAAGATTAAACAATTTAGGACTGAGAAAAAGTGAAAGCTTTTGCAGTTATATATGGCAAATCAATCGGCTTTTAAATATTTCTTCTCCTCAACCCATTTTTTTTTTTTTTGAGCCAGAGTCTCATTTTGTTGCCCTCAGTACAGAGCTGTGATGTCAGCAATCTGTGAGCTGTGAGCTCACAGCAATCTGAGACTGTTGGGCTCAAGCGATTCTCTTGCCTCAGCCTCCCAAGTAGCTAGGACTACAGGCTCCCACCACAACACCTGGCTATTTTTATTTTTTGGTTGTAGCTGTCATTGTTGATGGCAGCCCCAGGCTGGATTCGAACCTGCCAGCTCTGGTATTTGTGACTGGTGCCCTAGCTGCTGAGCTACAAGTGCTGACGCTCCTCAACCCTTTTTTTTTTTTTTTTTTTAAGAGAGAGTCTCACTTTGTTGCCCTCGGTGTGCCATGACATCACAGCTCACAGCAACCTCCAGCTCTTGGGCTTAAGCGATTCTCTTGCCTCAGCCTTCAGAGTAGCTGGGACTACAGGTGCCCACTACAACACCCGGCTATTTTTTTGTTGCAGTTAGGCCGGGGCCGGGCTTGAATCCTCCACCCTCATATATGGGGCCGGCACCCTACTCACTGAGCCACAGGCACCGCCCTCCTCAACCCATTTTTAACTGAAGCAAATAAATGAAGAAAGGCATAAATTCACAAAGACAAAGAGAATATAAGAGGAGGCAACAGTTAATGAGCAACAACAATGATCTTTTGGAGGTTGGAGAAGCAAATAGAAGAAAAGTAGTGGGCTGGGGAAAGCTGCCAACCTAAGTACGGATGTGTAGGGATACCAGTGGGAAATGGAGCCAGCCTACCCTCACAGAGGCCCGAAGAGGCTCCGAGCATGGTATTTCCAGGGAACTACTAAGGCAGGGAAAAAGTGTGTGATTACAATCAGGGGAGTTGGTTGATCATTTGTACACTGAGCTGGTAAACCTTCCCTAGGCCCCTCTCTCTTCCCATGAACTACCAGATAACTACCCCTCCTCCCCATTACACAGAGACCAGGGTCTCTGAAAAAAAATGGAGAGGAATATAATAGTTCTACCACAGAAAACCCCAGGTATCGCAAGCAGCAACGGTGGTGAGCACAGCTGAAGACAGAAGAGGGAATCAAGTTTGCTGATTGAACAGTAGGACTCCAGTTTCTTCCCCTATCTGCTTTCAGAGATGCCAACACCCACGAGGTGCATCAAGCAGAAAATAGGAAATCTCAGAAGAAATGGAAAGGCTTCAGATAGAAATAAAAAAACCCTAAAATTTGAGTGTTTGCGATTTTGACAATGAAAAGCTTGCTTACTATCTGATGACTATATAGTAAACCTCATTAGTACGTGTTAGAAAAACTGCCCACCAATACAGAGCCTCTGATCAGTTTTCTACTAACTCACTGTTAAATATGAATAGAGAACCAAAGACCTTTAGATATTTGAGCAAATACTGCATCATAAACACACACAAAGAGAAACAACTTGAAAAAAGGACCTCCTTTGAAAGAGACAACATAGGAAGCAGAAGAAAAATATCAATGAAATTATAATTAATATCCTCATAGAGATGAGACAAATATTGTATACATGATCTAGGAACAGTATACATAATAAAAGTTATGAAAATTAAAATATGAAAACAGATCTTTAACAATATCAAGTATACCTATTAGAGAATATAAGGAGACAAAAAAGGAAAAAATTAGAGTATCAAAATTCATAACAGGAGTACAAGGAAAAGAAAAAAAACAAAAAAATTGAGAGAAATAAATTATCGAAGAAATTACACAAGAAAATATGTCTAAACTAAAGAACGTAAGTTTCCAGATTGAATGAGTCAGTCCAATGCCCAAAATAAAAGATAAAAAATGATCCATACCCAGGTACAATCTGGTAAACTTTAGAACGCTAATGATAGAAAGATCCTAAAAGTTTCCACAATCTTTAAAAAGTTACATAAAAATGATAAGAAATTATTATATTATCAGACTTCTCAACAATAGCACTGGAAACTGGCTAGTGATTAATGTACTGATGCTACTTTTTCCTCCTAAATTCT
The DNA here is from genome assembly GCA_963574655.1 of Perodicticus potto. Taxonomy (NCBI): domain Eukaryota; kingdom Metazoa; phylum Chordata; class Mammalia; order Primates; family Lorisidae; genus Perodicticus; species Perodicticus potto. Next base: position 65,243 of record CAUYRH010094561.1, read on the forward strand.
TCTCTTTCTCTGTCTCTCCCTCTTTGTCCCAGGAGTCATGTTACCCCAAGAATTGTTGGCAGCTTTTTGACCAGGAAGAAAGCCAGACCTCGAAAGAACTAAATAAAACTTATTGCAGAAGGCAGAATGGAGAAGAAAATGAGGATCTTGGTGACATCACTGATTTGCTTGATCAAACTGTTCCCAAAGTTCTTCTTCCCTCTCAACATTTCACCACCCCTGCCAGATAGTTCTATGGTCCTGTATGAACCAGCCTCGGACATCCATAGGATCATCCCACTGTGTTCGCTTTTTTGAAGCCATCACAAACCTGTCTAGATTCAAGGGGAAGAAGTACAGAACTATCACAGGCTCCAAGAAATCAAGCAAGCAAGTAGATTCTGAGGCTCAAATGCAGACTTTCCTGGTCTAGGAAATGTGCTTATTGCACCAAAAAATCTCTCCTTAACTTGTCGGCAGAGCACCCTCAAGGAGCCATAGTTATTTCAAGGGATCCAGGAAACCATATGTGCGGCCAGCATTTCTTGTAGATCGAATAATAGGCTTTGAATACATAACTAAATGTATTGTTAGTTTTAAAGGGTAGATACTGCTGTTATTGGTTAATCACATGTACAATCTTTGCTGAAGTTAAAGCAGCTTTGAGTATTTTGTGTCTTTTGCATTATATATTACAGCATGTATTTGCTTAATCCTGAATACTGCAAGTACAACTAACACAAAAGGATGTTTTTTTTTTTTTTGTACAAAAAGAGTGAGCATTTCCTCCAAATGGAAAGTTACTGTCTTCATGTTCTATTATAAATCACAGAGCGTCTCTGAGGAAAGCCTTGTCACAGTGCAGTCACCCTGCCTGCCAGCCCCCCGGGACTGCTGCGGCAGCTCAGCTCACAGGCAGTGTTGCAGCAGCCCCAGCAGCCACGTTTTGTGCCATATGTCAACTCCCCACCCTCCCTCCACAGCCATCACTCATAAGGCAGCTGACCCAATCGGTCCTTGGGCTGGCCAATGACCTCTGTGGTGTCCTGACATAAAAAGTTGTCAGCTAGGGACAAACTGAGCTTCTCAGACTCTTTCCATTAGGCATTTGAATTCAGACCTCATACAGCCTGAGACAGCTAATGGCAGGAACTGACACCAATAAATCAAAGTAATGAGGGAACCAACCAAAGCTTAAGTAGAGGTTATGAATTAGAGAAAAGATAGAGGATCAGGACACTCATTAGAAGTATGAGGAGAAGCAAAAGAACGACTTTGGTCTATGAAAACAGTGGCATAGTCTAACTGGGAAGCCCCAGTGCAGAAAAGCATGGCTCTTCACCAGAGCTGCCCTCAGGGCGCACCTGGGCAGTGCTTCCTCCTGGATGTGCCAGGCCCCATCCACATCTACTGAGCCAGAACCTGCAGAAGTTGAAAAAGTATGCGGGAAGGTTTGAAGAGCTTTGTATGAGGATGTTGAAAGAGCCGGAAAAGCCATTCAGATACTCTCTGGTTATGACTCCCATACATCCAGAGGTCTCACCAAGGCACATTTCTTTACCTCTGTTGGCTTTCTCTGAGATTGTTGTCTTCCTAATTGTCTTATATATATCTCCCGACAGTTAACTTCCTTTTTCTTCTTCTACATTTTTTTAAGAGCCATTTAAAATACATTTTGCAGGCTTGGCGCCTATGGCTCAACGGGCTAAGGCACCAGCCACGTACACCTGAGCTGGCGGGTTCAAATCCAGCCCAGGCCCACCAAATAACAATGACGGCTGCAACCAAAAAATGGCCAGGCATTGTGTTGGGCGCCTGTAGTCCCAGCTACTTGGGAGGCAGAGGCAGGAGACTCGCTTGAGCCCAGAAGTTGGAGGTTGCTGTGAGCTGTGATGCCACAGCACTCTATC
>CAUYRH010094562.1:0-19080 GCA_963574655.1 Perodicticus potto
AGATGAATAGAACGCTACCACACTTATCAATTATCTCAATAAATGTTAATGGCTTGAATTCCCAACTGAAGAGGCATAGATTGGCTGATTGGATTGAAAAACACAAGCCATCTATTTGCTGTCTGCAGGAAACACACCTCATGTCAAAAGACAAATTAAAACTCATAGTTAATGGTTGGAAGTTAATTTTTCAGGCAAATGGAATTCAGAAGAAAAGAGGGGTTGCAATCTTATTTTCAGATACATGTGGATTTAAAGCAACTAAAGTCAAAAAAGACAATGATGTATTGGTCAAGGGAAAAATATAGCAAGAAGACATGTCAATTCTAAATATTTATGCACCCAATTAAAATGCTCCCAGATTCTTGAAACAGACCTTGCTTAGTCTGAGCAATATGATATTCTATAACAACATGATAACAGGGGACTTTAACACCCCTCTTTCAGAGATGGACAGATACTCTAAACAGAAATTAAACAAAATTATTAGAGATTTAAATGAGACCCTAGAACAACTGTGCTTGATAGATGTATATAGAACACTCCATCTCAAAGATAAAGAATATACATTCTTCTCATCATCCCATGGAACATTCTCCAAAATTGATCATATCATAGGACACAAAACAAACCTCAACAGAATCAAAATAATGAAATTTTACCTTGCATCTTCTCAGATCACAAGGCACTAAAAGTGGAATTTGACTCCAGCGAAAATGTTCAACCTTACACAAAGGCATGGAAGTTAAACCACCTTATGCTGAACGACAGTTGGGTGCGGGAAGAAATAAAAAAGGAAATCATTAACTTCCTCGAGTATAACAACAATGAAGACACAAACTACCAAAACCGATGGGATACAGCAAAAGCAGTCTTAAGAATGTTTTTTCCAGCCATTTATTTCCTAAAAAATAAAAGGTATTTTCCTCTAAAATACTTTAGCTACTTCAGGTGGACTTTCAAAAGACACAAGACCACTTTGGCCTCCTCTCTTAGCAATATTGAGGAACTCAGCTGTAGCACTGAGTTTCCTTGCCCTGTTTCACTCCTGGTTACTTCCTTCTGTTTTTATCCATAGGGGACTCTACTCAGGCTAATTCACCCCCAGCAGTGTGGACTGGGGGACTCAAAAAGTAGGGCTGATGGCCTGGGAAAAGAATTTATGAAGAAGAGCCCTTTGGCAATTGCAGCAACACCAAAAATAAATAAATGGGACGTGATCAAGAAAAAGCTTCTGCACGGCTGAGGACATAGCAACCGAAATAAACAGAAAATCTTCGAAATGAGAGAAGATACTTGCATGTTATGAATATGTCACAGGGCTGATAACTAGAATCTATATGGAATGAAAATCAATCAACAAGAAAAGAGCAAACAATTCCATTTCTAAGTGGGCAAGAGACTTGAACAGAAACTTCTCTGAAGAAGACAGACGAATGGCCAACAAACACATGAAAAAATGCTCATCATTCCTAATAATCAGAGAAATGCAAATCAAAAGTATTCTGAGTTATCACCTAACCCCAGTGAGAATGGCCCACAGCATGAAATCTCAAAGCTGTGAATGCTGGTGTGGATGTGGGGAGGAAGGACACTTTTACACTGTTGGTGGGACTGCAAACTAATACAGCTTCCATGGAAAGAAGTATGGAGAATCTTCAAAGAACTGAAAGTAGACTTTCCATTTGATCCTGCAATTCCATTACTAGGTATCTACCCAGAAGAAAAAAAGAATCATTTTATCACAAAGACATTGTCTAAAAGACTAGACCATTTATTGCAGCTCAGTTCACAATTGCTGAGATGTGGAAGCAACCCATATACCCATCAAACCATGAATGGATTAATAAACTGTGGCATATGTAGACCATGGAATACTATTCAACCATTAAAAGATGAAGACTTTATATCTTTTGTATTTACCGGAGGCACATTCTTCTTAGTAAAGTATCACAAGAATGGAAAAGCAAATGTCCAGTGTACTCAATACTAATATGAAACCAATAGAAAAATAGCTACACACCGATATGAGAGAAAAACATAAGTATATTGAAGTGGTGGGGGGAAGGGAGGAAGCAAGAGGGAGAAAAGGGGAGGAGAGAGGAGGACCACTGAGCTCTCACCTAATGTGCACAATGTGAGGGTACATAGCACACCCCATGGATGAGGGGCTCAACTACAACTTGAACTTTACCTTAGAAACACAAACAATGTAAAGATTTGTACCCTCATACTAATCTGCAATTAAAAAGAAAAAAGAAATAAAAGCCCAGAAAATAGACTAATCAATCCATGTTTTCAACACATAAATTTTTCTTCTCTCTATATAGAAAATATTGAGTACAATGTAATTTTATAAGATAACTCTGTGTTACTATTGTAAACATCATTATTACACCATGAAGTGTGATGAAATATACTCAGGGAAGATTGTGGTGTGGGAAGATGGGTCAAAATTTTATTTACCTGGTTGTAGAAAATATGGAAAGCACAGGAGAGAAACAAAAGTATGTTAACATTTTGGCATTATTACTATTTCTTAACAAGTTAATATGTTACTGTCTAAAAACAAAGAGAGAAATAGGGGCTTATTTTTCCATTTCTGTGATATTTCGCTTAGAAGAATGATCTCCAGTTCAGTCCAGGTTGTTAAGCAAAGGTATTAGTTCACCAGTTTCTCATGGCTGAGTAATACTCCATGGTATACATATACACCATTTTGTTTGGGTTGCTTCCACATCTTCATAATTCTGAATTGTGCTGCTATAAATATTCAAGTGTGGGTGTTTTTTTTTTGTAGTGTCTTTTTTCCCTTTGGATAAGTACCCAGCAGTGGGCTTGCTGGATTGAATGGTGGGTCTAATTTAGCTCTTTGTGGAAACCCCAGAGTGTTTTTCACAAAGGCTGTACTAATTTTCAGTTTCACTAACAGTGTCTCAGTGCTCTTGTCTCTCCGCATTCACACCCCCATTGTTTGTTGGGACTTTTTGATAAAAGCAATTCTTACTGGAGACCATTCTTCTAAGTGAAGTATCACAAGAATGGAAAAATAACCTCCATGTGTACTCATTGGAACTAATTGATTAACATGTGTACATATGGAAGTAACACTCATCAAATTCAAATAGATGGGTGGGGGTGAGGAGTGGGTGAATACACACCTAACGGGTACAATGCTCACAGTCTGATGGGTACACTTATAACTTTGACTTAGATGGTAAAAAAGCAATTTATATAACCAGAACGCTTGTACCCCCATATTTGTTTTTAAATAAATTAAAAAAAAGAAGTTGGGGCATGAGAGCAGGCTGTGTGCAGCCCAGAATCTCATCCTGGCTGTGGGTCAGACAAAGCCTGCCTTGTCTCTCCTCCACTTTCTCCATTCCTTTGCCCCCTCTGCATCTCTGATGACATGTTTTCATTTTCCCTTATGTTTCTGTTGATCATCTGTAAGCTGTTTGCCAGGGCCTCTACGTCTACTGACTTGCAACTTGTGTCCATCTTCTTGATTCTTCTCTTTATCCATTTCCCCGACATTTAAAAATGTTTCTTTCCAGTTTTAGCTCTTCTCCTGACCTCCACTCTGCCCTGCCCCTAGATATCCTGCCATAATTTTTATTGACTGAAAGCAGCTAATCAGCCAATACTTTTTAGTACAAAAAGAGCTTTATTTGTAAGCCACAATTTGTAAAAACTCTGAGGTGAGAGAAAATATTATGTTCCCCCCCCCCCCAGTGGATGCCCATAGATTAACTAGCACCCTGTATACTCAGGCGTCAGTGGCATTAAGTGACAAATTACTGCTGGGGGTTGTGTGATAATCCTGGGTCAAGCTCTCCATTAAGATCCAATGAGTCACTAGTTCCTGCTTGTGAACTGGTAACAACTTGCTTCATGTGCAAACACCAGCAAGAACTTTGGAGACAAGCCACAGTTACTGTAAGAGCTGGCTATGGAGTAAGTTAGCTTTTGGCTTCTGACCCAGCTCTGCCTTGTCTTAACTTTGATTAGGATAATAATAACAGTAACATTTTCCCCCCTACTAGTCTTACCATAGAGATTGGTAAATAGAAACTTACTCAATGGGTATTAACTATCATGGTGATGAATAAAAATGTTTAATAAATTACCAAGATTTAGATCGACTTTTGGAGGCACATTTTTAGCCAGTGCCTGGTTCCCCAAAGTTTCTTCCATCCAGAACCTTCACTGTAATCCTAGCAGAGGCTATCAGGGTCCTTTATGGGCTATGCTGTTCTCTAAAATGCCCACCTCTACATATTTGGCTTCACAGAGACACTGTCCCTCCCAACGCACTATGCTAACAGTTTCCATGCAGTGTAGAAGTGCCTCACCAGTCAGACGCTAACTCCCTGCCCTGGAACACGCTTCCCAAAGGAATGTCTTTCGAAGTTCATCAGCTGACTTTCAGAACCCTGTGGAAAGCCTTCCTCTCCTGGATGTGACTCAGCCAAGCCACTCATACCTCCTCACCATCAGAAAACAGATCCGTAGCTAAGGGGCAAGTACTTCTTCATCTACATATTCTCCTCATTATGACTGTCTTCTTAGTTTTTAGGTCAGGGCGACTGGTGCTGACTTGTCTCTAGAGTTCTTCCTTGGCTCTTGAAGCATTTGCCACTTGTGATTGTAATTGGTTGTTTTCAGCATTGTCTCCCCTTTGCATGCTAAGCTTTATGAAAACAAAGACATGGTATGTGAACTTTGATTGTTTTCCTGTCCCTGGGCCTGGCATTACTGTACAGTGGTACTGCTTGTGATTGGGAGCCAGACGGCTTGTTTAAACTTTCAGCTCCACTTCCCTCCTATTAAAGTGCATTTATTTAGGCAAGTTACTTAAATGACTGCTACTGCAATTTGCTTTCCTGAAAAATTTGTATTTTAATAATAGTGTTTACCTTTTAGAAGAGATTAAATAAGTTAATATGCATAAGCACCAGGACAGCCCTTGGCACTAAGCAAATAGCTATTAAAATAGGTGCTCAATAAATATTTGATGGATTAATAAATGCCACAGCAGGTCCAACCATCAGCATTCTGCAGGTATCATTTAATCAATCCGAATAGTCCAGCAGCTTTGAGAATCTCTTGATATTTTTTACACTTTTTTTCCATTTATTGCCTCTCCAGCTTTAATGTATTTGTGTCATATCCACACGTCTAAACATTTAAAGAAGCAAAACACTGTCACATAGTTTTAAAAACCATGATAATTTGACTCTATGGACTTCTAAAACTGCATATGCAAGTACTTACTTGCCTCATGTGTGATTTTACATTGCTGATGAAATCCACTCATTGAATAGATAGGGGGGAATAGGGGATGTGAGTCTTAAAGTAGGATCGTAGGTGTGTGTGTGTGTCTGACAGCTGGACCTGTATACTTTTCCCTCTGTGTGCTAGGGGTGGGGCTGGTGATGCCAAAGATGAATAAGATGAAGTTTCTGCTCTATGGAATCCTGAAATTTAATAAAGGAGATAACTGTGCAAACGACTAACTAAATCACAAGGCACAATCCCCGTGAGCCTGTGAGTATCTGCATCGTGCCATGGGAAAGTTTAATAATCTCTCTTTGTGTTTACAATTTTACCCAGCCTGACATCTGAGTTAGGATCGTGGGCTCCTAACATTTCACTTTATCAGTTTGTGCAATGCCCCACATCTCTGTACACTAAAATAAAATGTCGCCATTAGCACAATGTGAAAACAATGCTTTTTCCTTGAAGGGATGAAAGTAGTTCCACAAAAGTAGTTCCATGAAGCTATAGGGAAAGGTAAGTAAAATGATTTTCCCTAGAGGGATTTCCTAAGGAACATTTGAAAGTATTTACATAAACAAAGTTAAGACAATTGAGTGGAGTTTAAGCCTGTGCTCATTCCCTGCCCTCTGTCCTGGCTCTGTAGTGAATCACTTCTTTGGGTTATTTATTTCCACTCTCGTCCTCTCATAACACTAAGAGAATTCCCAGAGGGAGACTACAGGCGTCTGTCAGCAGCAGGGTCTACTGTGGTAGGGAAACCATTCTATAAAAGAAAGAAGAAACAGATTTCCTCTCCCTGCAGTTCAATACTTTCCTCTTCTACTTATTGGTTAAATTCCTCCACCCTATTTCCTCTCAGATGTCAGGGTTGGGTCGCCCCACTCTCAGACAGCTCTCTTCATTATGATTATCAGTGTTAATGCCATGTCATTAATCCTCGTGGGTATAATGAGGCCTCACACTGAATGAATGGGGAAGGTCACCATGGAAACATTTGTCTCCATAGCTGACTCACCGCAACCTCACCACTGCTGAACCACATCCTGTTTCCCAATTGCACTGGATGAAGCCACAAATTTGGCATCTCCTATAGGACCATATTCTTTTTTTTAAAAGCTATTAAAAATCTACGGCGGGGAAGCGTTCCTTAGGTTCAGAGTAACCATACTATTTGCAATGCGTTTAAAGGCCTGATGCTAGCAATTAGTTGTTAACACCTTTTAATAAATGCCCACAGTAAACATTACTTGTGGTTTTTCAGCTCCTGGTTACTGCAGGGTGTTGTCGTCTCTGGAGAAAAGCACTGGCAAGGAGAAAAGCGCCCATGTGGAAAATAAGCAAAACACCTGCACTCTCACATTTTAGAAATGATCCTCCTTGGGGGTCAGTGGGGTCTATCGGCCCATATCACAGTGAAGCGGAGGGGAATAAGATGATCTTTGCTGGATTCTTTTTTTTTTTTGCTGCTTCAATGAAAAAAGCAAGCAAGATAACCCATGTAGAAAAATTATGTTTGAGGACTGCAGTAGTCGCTCAGCCTTATCATGGGAAGGCAGGATATCGGTATTTCCTAGATGGGAAATTAGGTCTAAGCTGGGAGATATCAGGCTCTCAGGTAAAAACACGTGAGAACTACAGTGTACATTGTAGTCAGCTCAGCATAGCTAAGCTGAGCAGACTCCCTAGGGTTGCTGTGATTCCGGTTGGTTATAACCAGGCACCTAAGCCCACCCGGAGAAGTAAGCAGGGGCCTATAAAAAGGAATGGACATTTCCCCCAACTGTGTACAACCATTGGGTTGCCAAAAAGGCAGATTCTCATTTCTTTCCTTTCTTTCTTTTTTTTGAGACAGAGTCTGACTTCGTTGCCCCTGGTAGTGCTATGGCATCACAGCTCCCAGCAACTTCAAACTCTTGGGCACAAGTGATCCTCTTGCCTCAGCCTCTCAAGAAGCTGGGACAACAGGCACTCGCCACAAAGCCAGCTATATTTTTAGAGACAAGGTCTGTCTCTTTCTCAGGCTTGTCTTAAACTCCTGAAATAAAGCGATCCACCTGCCTCAGCCTCCCTGAGTGCTAGGCTTACAGGCGTGAACCACTGTGACCAGCCGTCCATTTCTTGATTACTTTGAAACCTAGACGGACAATTCTTGACCAATAGTAATAGTGGACATTTACATAGTACTGGCCCATGCATGTGCTAGGTTGTGTGTATATTACCACATTTGTTTCTGTAACTGATCATATGATGTAGGCAATATTCTTTACTTCATTTGACAGATTAGGAAACTGAGGCATGGAGAAATTAAGTGATTTCCCCAGGGTCACAAAGCTTTTAAGTGGCAGAACTGGGGCATAAACCTAGGTAGTTGCCATCCAAAGTTCATTTACTTAAATATTAAGTCATATGTATACCTCTTATGAAGTCATATTTCTTCATCCTCTCCACTCCCTCTCTCCTTTCTTCTCTCTTTCTGTCTCTCTCAGTCTCTTTTTCTCTTAACTTTTTTTTAAACTGACCTTCCACACTGCCTCCTCTCTCTCCCTTCATGCCCCTGTCCATTTCCTACTTCTCTTTCCCCTTGCTCCTTCCCCGGGTACACCAGCTGGCCCCAGGGCAAGGAAGTTCTCCCAAAGTAACACCAGCTTGTAAAGCAGGAAAAGCTACTTCTTACTTCCCAATCATGCCTTCTGTCCCACCGACCTTTTAGTCCCTCCCCCATCCCCTTTCTTATACCTGGGCATCCAGTTCTCTTTTCTCCATCCACATTTTTCTTAGGAACCAATGAGACATCTAAAAGTCATCATATAGTAAATTCAATCTCTTTGTTTGTCTTAAAATGTTCCTACTTTATAAACATTTGCTATTTTTAAAAAACTTTGTTATTGAAGTATAGTATACCATACAAATGTTGTTGTGGACCAAACTTAGTCTCCCAAAATGCATATATTGAAGCTTTAACCCCCAGTGTGACTGTGTTTGGAGACAGGGCCTTTCAAAAGGTGCATGAGGCCTGCAGAGGAGGTCCCTAATTTTATATGGCTGGTGTCCTTGTAAGAAGAAAAAGAGACACCAGGGATTAGAATGAATGAATGAATGGACAAAAGGCCACTGAGGATACAGTGAGAAGGCAGCCAGAGGCCTGGGGAGAAACAGACCATGCTCACACTTTGATCTTGGACTTTCAGCCTCCAAAATTGTGAGAAAATAAGTTTCTGTTGCTGAAGCCACCCAGTCTATGGTACTTTGTTACTCTAGCAAACTAATATGTATGGTGAAACTTACAGAAATCCAAAAATCTTAAATATACAGCTTAATGGCTTTTTACACATTTGCAAATTGATGAAATCACTGCAGATAAAGAATTAAACATTTCAAGTACCCTACAAAGCTTCCTCCTGCCTCTTCCCACTCACTTTAGCAACCTGCGCCCATGTTTTCAGATCTGCTTGCTTGCAGAGAGGGTCCTTCACTTAGGTCCTTTTTTGCCAAGCCAAAAGTCTCTTCTCCAAGTGCCTGCTGTGCCTGGGCCTGGATGAATGAGTCGACTTCTGGGGTCAAAGTTAACAGGGCCCCTTGGCCACAGGTCTAACGCAACATTCTCCAAGCTAGTTCACAAGTGATAGGATGACATTATGGTCTTCATCTGATTTTTGTGTTTCTCAATTAATTCTGAACTGAGGATGGGGAAAGAGTATCATTAGCTCCTTAAAACCTAACATTGTGGTTGGACCCAAGTTTGTAATTAAAAAAAAAAATAGCTCACTATTTACGTTATAAAATATTTCAAACATTCAAACATGTAGATACTAATGTAATGAATTCACCTTCCGATTTCAATATGTCAAGATACTTTACTATATTTGCTTCTGAAAAAACATTTAATTTAAACTATTCTAGTAAATCACAGACTATCTTTAATTATTCTTGATTTCTAAAGGTACTTGGGTCTTCCAAACAAATAATAAGTGCCTTTAATAGAATCAAGTAAAAATCACAATACAACAGAAAGTTCTCATAATGGTTAATCCTACTTTTTTAATCTAATGCATCACGTTGCATACTGTCTGTTCACCTAGTGAAATCCTCCAAGGCTCACATTGATAAATTTTAAAATTACCCTTCCTTTTTTTTTTTTTTGTAGAGACAGAGTCTCACTTTATCGCCCTCGGTGGAGTGCCGTAGAGTCACAGCTCACAGCAACCTCTAGCTCTTGGGCTTAGGCGATTCTCTTGCCTCAGCCTCCCGAGTAGCTGGGACTACAGGCACCCGCCACAATGCCCAGCTATTTTTTGATGCAGTTTGGCCGGGGCCGGGTTTGAACCTGCAGCTCTCAGTATATAGGGCTGGTGACCTACTCGCTGAGCCACAGGTGCTGCCCTATTGCCCTTCCTTTTTAACATGTGATTAAAGAGCCTATCTTGATTTAGATTAGATCTTTCACAAAAGAGTAGTAGCAACTGAAAGTTGTGCAGACTTGGGGTTGTCCCAAATCACTAACGTCATTTGTCTCAATTCTCAACCTCTAGGCAGGAATGGGATTTGGAAGCATTTCCTTGCCCTTCCCTCCAACTTACTGAAAGCAGGTGCAGGTAGTGAAACACTCCCTTAAGACAGGGCAGATACTCCACTGGTTACAGAAAATCAGATGAGTGCAGCACCCGTAGCTCAGTGGGTAGGGCAGCAGTCACATACACCCAGGTTGGGGGGTTCGAACCTGGCCCAGGCCTGCTAAACAGCAATGACAAGTGCAACAAAAAATAGCCAGGCATTGTGGCAGGTGCCTATAGTTCCAGCTACTTGGGAGGCTGAGACAAAATAACTGATTAAGCCCAAGAGTTTGAGGTTACTGTGAGCTGTGAGCACCACGGCGCTCTACCGAGGGTGACATAGTGAGACTCTGTCTCATAGAAAAGAAAAGAAAAGAAAAGAAAAGAAAAGAAAGAAAATTGGATGAGATTTGAGAAGGGAAGAGCATGATAGATTCTTCAAAATATTGCTGCATGGGTTTAGAGTTGACAAGGCTTTACTGCTGAATAGTCATCATGAAAAGTCCTGTGTCCTGAATAAGTATGTGCCAAACATGAGAAAACGGGGACTTAAAGGGCAGACATGGACAAACTGAAGCATAGTGCAGGTAAGCAGGGCAGATATGGACAAACTGAAGCATAGTGCAGGTAAGCAAGGCAGAAGGTTACATTCCAGCCAGGGCGAGTTATTATTTCGCCTGCAATCTCATGCAGTGAGCCATGATGGATGATTTGGGGCCTACAGACCTTAGGAACTTCCTGTGCTTATCCCAGAGATCTAAAGAGCATGTTTGAAAACAAATGGCCAGGACTGAAAAGATGGGGGTGTGGGAAGTGAGAGAGAGAGAGAGAATAAGAAAATGGAAAACCAATTTATTACTGAATGCTTGCAAATAGTGAGAGCCCTACATTAGATAGAGAAGAAAAGAGACCAATTTAAGTTAAACTGTTAAAGGGGGTATACCTTGATTTTTCTGTGTGCTCATCTTTTAACTCTTTGGAATTATCAGCGTGAATGAGAAACCACATGCATTTCAGGAAAGGAAAGCTCCAGCTGCTGAAGAAACTTAATACCCATCCAAGTGTTTGCATGAAATCCTTCTGCCCGGCTCAGGAGAAGATGTGTGGGTCACACCCCTAGTCTCTATCTAGCTCTCTAGTCCTCCCACATTTAGGAGAAGGAGGAACTTCTCTGATAGGTGGGTTTGGGAGTAATTAAGTATAATCAATGCAAACTGTTCCCCTCTGTTTCTCATGAATCCTTATGCCAGGAGGAAGATTGCATTGTTACCTGGTGTTTGCCATATGATAAGGAGCCTGCCCCAGTAAGGTAGGTCTGCAGCTTTCTGGCTGTACTTATGATCCAAGGGGAGGGAAGCAAATTTGTCTATTTCAGGGGCAAAGTTAACAAGTTCACTCTGCCTAATGTTTAAGTTACATTCTCCAATCATCTTTGTTAGTAATAAAGGTGATATTTTGAAGTTATTTGGTCCTAAATTTGAATATGGAGGAAAGGAATATTTTTTGACAGTAACCTCAGCAATATTCTGCTTTATTCCATAAATGATTGCATAGAATTACAATAAATTTGTAATAATATACTAATATAAATAAATGAAACATCAATAATGAATACATACATATATAAATTAGGACAGGGCATATTGACTTAGGCACATTGGGAAACAATATAAAGTTTCACATAATGATGACCATATTAATAACTAACATTTACTAAGTGTTTATTCTGTCCAATTAATTTGGGTAATATTGTGAGTCTTTTTTTTGGACAAGTTCTCATACTCTGTTACCTGGGCTAGAATGCAGTGGTGTCATCATAGGTCACTGTAACCTCAAACTCCTTGACTCAAGGGATCTTCCTGCCTCCACCTCCCTAGTACCTGGGACTACAGGTGTGCACTACTATCTCCAGATAATTTTTCTATATTTTGTAGAGGTGGGGTTGTGCTATGTTGCTTGGGCTGATCTTGAACTGCTAGAGTCAAGTGATTTTCCTGCCTTGGCATCCCAAAATGCTAGAATTATAGGCATGAGCCACCATGCTTGGGTGTGAGCCTTATTTTTTAAATGAGAAACTGATGTGTAGTAAGGTGAACTCATGACAGCCAATAAGAGTCGACACTGAATTCATAATGAAGGGCCTTAACTCAGAGCGGGTATCTTACCTTACAGTACATTGGAACTTTATTAAAATGAAATTGTCTCTGAACTTCCTGGAAAAAATAAAACTTTTGTTATCAATGTTAACATTTCTTGACAATATTGGAATACATTGCTAAGAAAAAATTAAATAAGTTAATAATCTGTTAGGACAGCCTGCCAATATATGCTCTAAAAAGTTTTTGCCAATTTATTCTACCACTAAGAGTATATAAGTATGCAATTTTAATCTACCTTGTGTGTGTGGTTTTCTAAAGTAGTCTCACTCTGTAACCTTCAGTAGAGTGCAGTGGTACCATTATAGCTCAAACTTTTGGGCTCAAGCAATCCTCTTCCCTCAGCCTCCCTAGTAGCTGAGATGTCTAGCTATTTTTTTGTTCTATTTTTAACAAAGATGGGGTCTCAATCTTGCTCAGGATAGTCTTGAACTCCTGAGCTCAAGTACTCCTCTACCTCAGCCTTCCAGAGTGCTAGGATTACAGGTGTGAGCCACTGCACCCAGATTTAATCCACTTTGTAAAAATAGAGTGTTATTGATTCTTACATTTTATTTCAATCAGGGTAGACAATGCTCCTCACAATAACAAACAGCTTCAACACTTTAGTATCTTAAAATGACTTAGTCTTGCAAAAACTACAACCTTATGGGTTCTCTGTCCTCTATCATTCTTTCTCTAGAATTCCTCCCAGAATAGCTCTGGAAGGTTTTGCAGCAGCTGTTACACGTTCTAGTCCAGAAATGAAAATATCACTTTCATAATTCCATTAGTCATAATGAGTCATATGACTTCACCCTATCACAAGTTGCCCATAAGTGCAAATCTATCATGTACCAAAAAGGAAGAGACCTAGATAACACTCTGTGACCAACACTAGGATTGCTGCACATTCTTATAAGTGTCCTAGTTGAAAATGGCAACTTGCCCCATTTGTCATTTATATTACTGGGGAGGGTGAGCAGTTTTCTCTATTGTGAATGGTTTGCGCATGCCCTTTTTGTCTTACCTAGTATTAATAAAATGGATATATTAGCAGAGTCCAGTAGAAATGGTGCTTGAAAAATTTAAGTTCTCCAGTTACCACCCAGGTTTATGCACTGCCTCTTCCTGACACCACCCTCTGCCTCCCTTCACCCCTTGATTCATATAGGAAAATATTCTGGAGGATGGTGACCACCTGCCTTGCAACATCCTGTAAATAACATATCTTAGACTGGTTCCCATGGGGGCATTGACTGTTAACAGTGTTTCCTGACCTCTGATTCAGAGGTGCAATATAACATAAGCCAGTCACAGGTACGCCAGTGTAACCTATGCTAGTCAGTTTACCTCAGGTAGTCTGTCAAAGGTATCTGTTCTTTCAAGGTATATTTGTTAGGCCTCTCTCTGTTAGAAGTGGCATAATTCCAATCTGAACGAGTTTAAAAAAAAGTAAAAAGAGGAGTCCTCATGAAAAAGTTATGAGGGTTTCCTAGGTCTCGACATGGCTGGATCTGTGAGGTCAATCATATCATCAGAGAAATCGTCGCTTCATCTCTCATGTCTGTTTCCTCAGTGTGACTTTTGATCCTTGACAGGTTTTTCTCTTAGGGCTATAGAGAATCTTGTCATCTCATAGGTAAGAAAAAAAACTGTATCAGACTTGTAATTTGGAATCTCAGCGAATAGACTACAACCTTCTTATACTACATTAAAATTTTTTTAATTGTCAGTTAATAATTTTATGTATTTATGATGTACAATGTGATATCTTAACCTGTGTGTACATTCTAGAGTGATTAAAGCAAGCTATTTATTAATTTATTGGCCAGGCACGTTTATTAATTTATTAAGGCTATTTATTAATATATTGGCCAGGCACGTTGGTTCATGCTTGTGATCATAGCACTCTGGGAGGCTAAGGCAGGTGGATTACCTGAGCTCAACAGTTCAAGACCAGCCTGAGTCAAAGTGAGATGCTGTCACCAAAAAAAAAAAAAAAAAAAAAAAGCCAGATGTTGGTGGTGGACATCTGTAGTCCCAGCTACTTGCCTTCCTCTGAGGTAAGAGGATCACTTGAACGCAGGAGTTTGAGGTTGCTCTGAGCTATGACCCCACGACACTCTACTTAAGGTGACAAAGTAAGACTCTGTCTAAAGAAAAAGTTAATATATCAATCACCTTATACTGTTATTATTGTGTGTGTGGTATGCACATTTAAAATCTACTCATTTAACAATTTTGAAACATACATTACATTAACTATAGTCACAGGCTTTGCAATAGATCTCCAAATTCATTCTTCCTTACTGAAACTTTGTGCCTGTTGACCTACATCTCCTCATTCCCTCCCAGCCCATCCCAGACTCTGATAACCATCATTCTACTCTCTGCAAACTCAAAAATGAATATGTATCCCTACTGTTGCAATGGGGGTTACATTCCCACCCTGTGATGGGGTAAGTAGGGTCCTTTGTTTGCCCGCCCAACCACAAACTCTGAAATGGGAGACAGGCAGTCCTTACAGGAGAGAGTCCATGAATCAGAGACGGGGAGAGTGATGCTGAGAACGCCATGCTGCAAGGTCCCCACAGATGGAACGTCACCAATCCATGGTAGTTCAAAAGGTCTTGATTTCTCAGGACCTTTCGGAGAGGAACTTTATTATTTACGATAGATTTTTTCTTTATGTTTTCAAAACATTTTGAACCTCAGCTTCAACAACCACAGTTTGGTACAGGTTGGAATGACCACAGAGCATTATGTTCACAAAGCTCTTGAGTAAAGTCAGGTCTTAATTTGGCTCCCAAACCCATCATTTACTACTAAGTTTAGTGTAAGAAATTATTTGAGTCTCCATTTTCTTATCTATAAACTGGGGATAATGATTCCTTTCCTGTTATAGTTGTTATGAGGATTCTTTAATTATTCATGCAAAATTTTTAATAAAATACCTACTACAAGGATAGAAATAGGTATTGCCCGCTATTGTTCTTGCTACATCTACTATTACTGCTATTGTTACATATCATATACTAAAATGACTTAATTGCATATAAGTCATTCAGAGATTTCAAGTTAGCTTAGCTATTATCTTCAGAGTTTATAATTGATTTTCAAATCAAGATGATGGATATAAAAGATCTTAAATATATTCTAAAGCAAATTACAGGGAGAGTCTAGAAACTGGACTTGCTGGATTCCACATATCTCAATGTGGAAGATGTTGAATTTGCAGTTCCTGTGTGGTAACAAAATGGATATATCCAATTTACAGCTGGAACTCTGATTCTGTCCTTAAGGACAGAGGTCAGGATAGTAAGCATTAATTGATGTGTCATTTGTTTATATCAGAGATTGCACACTAGCAATTTGAAGGAATGAATTATGTGTATTTTCCCCTTCTGAGAAGATTTTAACAATAAATGGGCTACTTTAATAACGTATTAAATAAAAATGTTTAGAAAGTGAGCTTTTAAAAAGTAAATCAAGTGATCTAGGCACAGTGTTTGTCATTTTCACGCTGCAAATATGAAAGTGAACTGAGGAGTAGCAGCTTCTTTTGGGCACAATTTCAGCTTCCCTGAGAGTGTGTGTGCACACCTATTCCTCATTCATTCAGGCGACCGTCTTTCCCTCTGGAGGAATTTGAGCCCTGAATCCCATCAAGGGCAATTATTTCTTTTTTAAAAATATTCTGAATGCGCGCATGCGTGCACACCCCCCCCCACCCCATTTAATTCCCCTGCAATCCGTGATTATCCCAGTTTTCATTATATGGATCAATCCAAGTATATTTGCTAGTCTTTTTAAATTAAAGAAAGTCAATAACAAAAGAACCATCTTTAGCATGGGGACAGCCAGTGGAAATGCTTTATTCACTCTTGTGGAAGAGCTAGTTGTCTCCAGGGCAAAAATTTAAAAGGAAATCTTTCTCTCAATCCACAATGTGAGTTTTTTTTTTTTTTTCTTTTTTCTTTTAGGCTGTGTTAACTGTCAGGAAAACAGTATATACCCCTGATGACTATTTCATGGAGAAAATTATCATTGCTTTTTATAATTTGATGCAACACATAAATTTATTTCTGAAAATCTAGATTATTATATTAACTGAACAAAATATAAACCCGCAAATTAAGTTCAGGGAAATAACAACTTATACCCGTTCCTCTTGTCTCTCACATTCTGAGTTTCCTTTTCTTGATAAGGCACTGTGGGGAGGAATATGCTCATGGTTTGAATGGAGAAAAGGCACAGTAATTTCTCATTCTGTACATATTTCTTCTTCCACTAGTGTCTCTTCTACTCTATAGTTTTTGTCATTGGCACAGAAATTTTTAACTTGTATAATACACAAATTTTTAACAGTGTTTTAAGTTAATATATTTGTTCTTATCTCAAATATACAAGGACCCCAGAAACAACTTTAATTTACCAGTGCCAGATCACATATTATTATACATATATTCCATATAATTGTTCATTCTATTATTTCTGGGCAGTTTCTTTGTTAAATTCTACCAGTTGGACATTGTTATCATCATTATTATTATTATTTTTTATTATCTTTATCATTAAATCATAGCTGTGTACAATAGTGCAATCAATGGGTACAATATGCTGGTTTCATATACAATCTTAACTGGACATTGTTATTATTGTTTTATGTAGCCAATGTCTATCGAGCTTTACCCTTGTATTTCTTTAATTTTTTGAAAAAGTGTGAGATGGATTGGTATCAGTTCCTCTTTAAACATTTGGTAGAATTTACTGGAGAAGCCATTAGGTACAGGGCAGTTCTTTGTAAGAGATTTTTAGTTACTGATTTGCTCTCGTTACTGAACTCATTAGGATTTTCTATTTCTTTGTGATTTAGTATTAGTAAGTTTTATGTTTCTAATAATTTTTCATTTTATGTAAGTTGTCTAATCTCTTGGCACATAACTGTGGATAGTGCTGTCTTAATAATTCTTTTTATTCCTATAAAACATTAGTAAGGTCCCCACTTTCATTTCTGATTTTAGGAAATTGAAACTTTTTTCTTTTCTCCCCTAAGTCTACATAGGTAAAAGTTTGTCAACTTTATTATTATTATTATTTTTTATTGTTTGCAGTTTTGGGGCCGGGGCCGGGTTTGAACCCACCACCTCTGGTATATGGGGCCAGTGCCCTACTCCTTTAAGCCATAGGCACAGCCCAAGTTTGTCAACTTTTTTTGATCTTGGGGAGCCAGTTTTTGGTTTTGTTGACTGTCACTATTTTCTATTATCTACCTCCACTCCAATTTTTATTATTTTCTTATTAATAGTTCTGGGCTTAGTTTGTTCTTCTCTTCCTAGTTCCTAAAGATATAAAGTTAAGTTGTTGATTTGAGATCTGTCTTTTTAAAAATGTAAACATTTGTTATAAATTTTCTTCTTAGTATCACTTTTGCTGTGTTCTGTAAGTTTTGGTATCTTATATTTCCCTTTTCATTCATTTCTAATTGTTTTCTTATTTCCCTTGTGATTTCTTCAATGATCCATTGGTGGGTTAAGAGTGTGCTGTTTCATTTTCATGAATTTGCAAAGTTTCCAGTTTTATTTCTGTCATTGGTTTCTAACTTCATCCCATTGTGGTAAGAGAAGACAATTTTATGACATCTATTTTTTAACATCTCTTGAGACTTAATTTGTGACCCACAATATAGTCTACCCTGAAAAACATCCCACATCCTCTTGAGAAGAATGTGTATGCTATTGATTTGAGGATGATATGTACGTCTATTAAATCTAGGTGGTTTATCATGTTGTTTAAGGCTTCTATTTCCTTACTTATCTCATGCCAGGTTGGTCCACATTATTTAGAGGGGGTATTAAACTCTGCAACTCTTATTGTAGTTCTCCCTTAAATGCTGTCTGTTTTTGCTTCAAATGTTTTGATGGTCTGTTATTAGATGTATGAATGTTTATAATTGCTATATTTTCTTGCTCTATTGAAACTTTTATTAATAATAGTGTCTTGTAAGCCATTATATTTTTAAAAATTATATACTGTCTTTGTCTCTTGTTAATTTTCTTTTTTTAAAAATTAAATCAGCTGTGTACATTAGTGAATATTCTTTATTTAAGGTATATTTTGTCTGATTCTGCTTTCTTTTTTTGTTTGCAAGGAATATCTTTTTCTGTCCACCCATCTTTTCATTGTCAATCTGTTTATATCTTTGAATCTAAAGTGAGTCTCTTGTAGACAACATATAGTTGGATCATGTGTTTTTGTCCCTTCTGCTGGCCTGTGTTTTGATTGGAGAGTTTGTTTAATCCACATTCATTTAAAGTAAGTAGTGATAGAGACTTACATCTGTCATTTTGCTATTTGTTTTTGTATGCCTTACAGCATTTTTGTCCCCCATTTTCTGCATTGCTGTCTTTTCTTGCATTTAGTTGATTCTTTATAGTAAAATGTTTAAATTTATTTCTCATCTCTGTTTGTGTATATTCTGTAGCTATTTCCTTAGAGTTACCATGGGGATTATATTTAACATCGTAAAGTTATAACACTCTAATTTGAATTTATACCAACTTAACTTTAATAATATACAAAACTCTGCTCCTTTACAGCTTTATCCCCAAATTCTACAATTTTCTTTTACTTGAATTACTATGGGTACATAATAGTTCTATATATTTATGGGGTACATGTGATGTTTTGATACAGACATGATGTGCAACAATCAAATCAGGATAACTGGGGTATCAATAACCTCAAGCACTGATTTTTTTTCTTTTTTGGTATTAGGAACATTCCAATTCTATTCTTTTAGTTATTTAAAAATATATCCTGACATTGTTTACTATAGTCTCTTTGTTGTGTTATCAAATAATGTTGATTCTATCTAAGTATATTTTTATACCCATTAACCATCCTCACTTTATCCCCCCTCCCTTCTTATCCTTTAGTGATCATCATTCTATTGTCTATCTCCATAAGATCAATTATTTTAGCATTTAGCTCTGGCATATAAGTGACAACATGCAAGATTTGTCTTTCTGTGCTTGGCTTATTTCATTTAACATAATGCTCTCCACTTTCATCCATGTTTTTGCAAATGACAGGATTTCATTCATTTT
>CAUYRH010094563.1:0-14678 GCA_963574655.1 Perodicticus potto
TTTTTGAGACAGAGCCTCAAGCTGTCACCCTGGATAGAGTGCTGTGGCATCACAGCTCACAGCAACCTCCAACTCCTGGGCTTGAGCGAGTCTCCTGCCTCTGCCTCCCAAGTAGCTGGGACTACAGGCGCCCACCACAACACCCGGTCATTTTTTGGTTGCAGCCGTCATTGTTGTTTGGCGGGCCTGGCCTGGATTCGAACCCACCAGCTCAGGTGTACGTGGCTGGCGCCTTAGCCCGTTGAGCCACAGGCGCCAAGACAAGACCCAATATTGTTAAGATGTTAGTTGTTCCCAACTTAATATATAGATTTAATGCAATCTCAATCAAACTCCCAGCAAGTTGTTTTGTATATATTGATGAACTGATTCTAAAGTTTACATGAAAAGGCAAAAAATACAGAATACTCAACACAATACTGAAGAAGAACAATGTCAAGGGAATAACACAACCTGATAAAGACTTACTATAAAGCTTACAGTTATCAAAACAATTTGACAGCCGGGTAAGGTGGCTCATGCCTATAGTCCTAGCACTCCGGGAGGCCGAGGTGGGCAGATTGCTTGCACTCAAGAGTTCCAAGACCAGCCTGAGCAAGAGCAAGACCCCATCTCTACTAAAAACAGAACAATTAGCTGGGTGTTCTAGTGGGCACTACTTGGGAGGCTGGCAGGAGGATCACGTGAACCCAAGGAGTTTGAGGTTGCTGTGAGCTAGGTTGACGCTGTCCATGGCACTCTACCTGGGTTAACAGAATGAAGACTCTGTCTCAAAATAAATACATAAATAAAAAGAAATAATCAGCCACAGAAAGACAAATGCCACATGATCTCACTTATGTGACTCATAGAAGCAGAAGGCAAAACAGTGATTATTATGGGGTGGGAAATGGGGGAGTTGGAGAGATATAGGTCAAAGGATATAAAGTTTCAGCTAGAAGGAATAAGTTCAAGTTGTTCTATTGTATAACAGAGTATCTATAGTTAATACCAATGTATTATACAAGAGAAAGTTGCTTTTTTTTTTAATTTTGAGACAGAGTTTCACTTTGTTGCCCTCAGCCTCAGTAGAGTGCCGTAATGTCATAGCTCACAGCAACAATGCCCAGGCCCGGGATCGAAACCACCAGCCCTGTGGTACATGTGACTGGCGCCCTAACCACATGTGCCGAGCCAAAAGTTGCTTTTTGAAGTATAATTTTAAAAACATTCTATTTCTGGGTGGTGTCTATGGCTCAAGGAGTAGGCCGCCAGCCCCCATACCAGAGGTGGTGGGTTCAAACCTGGCCCTGGCCAAAAACTAAAAAAAAAAAAATTCTATTTATTTGCTTGTTCAACAGTATATGATTATTTATCTCAATTGGACTCATTTCAACCAAACTTAAGGAAATTCATTTATAATGTTTCTTTATTGGCATGTGACTTACTGAACAGTATTCTACGTACATACCTAAGAATTTCCAAAATATAACACCAAACTCAGCATTGTGTTAACAACTTCAGAGTTTCAAGGTAAATTACAAATGAAGGAAGCCAGTGGTAAGTTTAACTGCGCAGAAGGTGCCAAAAATATATATACACATTTTGAGAAAGGAAATATCTCTAAGATTCTAATGATTCTCTCTGGAATTCTTACAAATCAATTTTCTATCTTTTAGTTGAAAAAGATTACTAAGAATAAAATTTATAAAACTTTTATCTAAAGCTTTAAAGTTTCATTTTCAGAAAAAAAGAAGGAAATTAAATTGAAGGCCAGACTTACTACTATATTTTAAGTATACAGTAACATGTTGAATTTTCTATTAAAATATACATATGCAAACAAAATTACTAAATGTTCTGGTATGCTTACAATCAATATAGGCAAATATAGGGGATTAATTGCTAGTTATAATAGTGTTTGATAATTTCTATCCATTTGATAATTGAGAAGAGGGCAATGCCCATAGCTCAGTGGATAGGGCACCAACCACATATACTGCGGCTGGCGGGTTCAAACCCAGCGGGCCAGCTAAAATCAACAATGATAACTGCAACAAAAATATAGCCAGGAGTGGAGTGACGCCTGTGGCTCAAATGAGCAGGGCACTGGCCCCATATGCTGGAGGTAGCAGGTTCAAACCCAGCCCCTGCCAAAAGCTGCAAAAAAAAAAAAAAAATAGCCAGGAGTTGTGGTGGGCACCTGTAGTCCCAGCTACTTGGGAGGCTGAAGCAAGAGAATCACTTAAGCCCAACAGTTTGAGGTTGCTGTGAGCTCTCAGGCCACTGCACTCTACCAAGGGCAGCATAGTGAGACTCTGTCACAAAAAAAAAAAAGAGAGAAGATTAAATTAAAAATAAATGTTTTGGTAAGATAATGACGCAGTGAATAAAAATTGGCAATCTGGGTGGCACCTGTGACTCAGTGGGTAAGGCACCGGCCCCATATACCAAGGGTTGTGAGTTCAAATCCAGCCTCAGCCAAACTGCAACAAAGAAATAGCTGGCCATTGTGGCGGGCACCTGTAGTCCTAGCTAGGGAGGCTGAGGCAGGAGAATCGCCTAAGCCCAAGAGTTGGAGGTTGCTGTGAGCTGTGATGCCACATCACTCTACTTAGGGTGATAAAGTGAGACTCTGTCTCTAAAAAAAAGGAGGGCGGCACCTGTGGCTCATCGAATAGGGTGCCGGCCCCATATACCAAAGGTGGCAGGTGGAAACCCGGGCATGGCCGAACTGCAAAAAGGAAAAATAGCCAGGCATTGTGGCGGGTACCTGTAGTCCCAGCTACTCGGGAGGCTGAGGCAAGAGACTCGCCTAAGCCCAGGAGTCAGAAGTTGCTGTGAGCTGTGTGACGCCACGGCACTCTACCGAGGGCGATAAAGTAAGACTGTCTCTACAAAAAAAAAAAAAAGAAGAAGAAGAAATTGGTACTCTTTTCTTACTGGAAAAGTCCAATAAAATAGCCACACCCATAAGAGAAATGGAAATTAAAACCATAAGAAGATACTATTTCATATCAACTAGAATGACTATACTATTTAAGACAGAAAATAACAACTGTTGGTGAGGATGCATTACTGGTAGGAATATAAAATGGTATAGCCATTTTGAAAAATAATTTAGTAGTTTCTTAAGAAGTTAATCATAGGTTCGGTGCCTGTGGCTCAACAGGCTAAGGCACCAGCCACGTACACCTGAGCGGACAGGTTCGAATCCAGCCCAGGCCCGCCAAAGAACAATGATGGCTGCAACCAAAAAAATAGCCTGGCGTTGTGGCGGGCGCCTGTAGTCCCAGCTACATGGGAGGCAGGAG
Source organism: Perodicticus potto (assembly GCA_963574655.1). NCBI lineage: Eukaryota > Metazoa > Chordata > Mammalia > Primates > Lorisidae > Perodicticus > Perodicticus potto. The sequence continues at coordinate 3,294 of CAUYRH010094563.1, forward strand.
ACTCGCTTGAGCCCAGGAGTTGGAGGTTGCTGTGAGCTGTGATGCCACAGCACTCTACCCAGGGTGACAGCTTGAGGCTCTGTCTCAAAAAAAAAAAAAAAAAAAAGAAGTCAATCATAAAACTAACATACACCCAGCAATTCTACTCCTAGGTTCTGCCCAAGAGACGTAAAAACGTGTGTCCAAACACTGGCACACAAATGTCCGTAACAGTGTTGTTTATAAAAGATGAAAACTGGAAACCAAAATGTCCATCAAATGGTGAATGGATAAACAAAATGTAGCATATTCTCACAGTAGAATATTACTAAGGAATAAAAAGGAACAAACTCTTGATACATGCCTGTCATTGTACTGTACATTTGACATGGGTAAGTGTTATGCTATATAAAATATACTATAAATTATAATATGCTGCAATAATAGTTTTTACAGTTGATTACTTGATTTTAAAAAATATAATGAAAAACTCAGCAGAAAATCAAACTTGAAAAAGATAAACCAACAAAGACACCATTGATAATGAGAAAGAAGCCATCATCAGAGGTATGGGGTAGACTTTTAAATTATATGGGATTTCAGTATACAACTTCTATTAAATTTTTGAACATCTAAATCAGGGGTTCTCAACCTGTGGGTCACAACCTACAGGAACTGTATTAAAGGGCTGCAGCATTAGGAAGGTTGAGAACCACTGATCTAAATAAAATGTATAAGTTTTCTTTCTTCTAGACAGAATTAGAAAAAGGGAAAAAGAAGTACAAAAACCATTCATGATGAAAGAATGGGAGAATTTTAATCAGCTTAGCTTCTAGGTTAGCAGGCCCAGAGGACTTCATTTTGAAGTTCTTTCAGGCATTCAAAAATCACATACCTCTTATGCTATTAAACACTTTCAGAAGACAGATAATTTATTTTATTTATCTAGCTTAATTATGCTCCCAACAAGACAACATAATAAATAGCAAAAGACCAAATTCACTTTGAATATGAGATAAATGTGAAAAAAAGATGAAATATTAATATGTAAATTCTGAAATTATAGTACAAGAGAAATACAGTACAACTAAGTGTAATTCATTACAAAAATAGAAGAGTCCATCAAGAGAAAAATCTCTCAACTTGATGATATTAGGATCATTTACACCAAAAATATGTTTTAAGCTTTCTATATGTTGGCTAATGTGTCAATCTCTGGGGATAAAATATGAAACTGGATTAACATGGCCCCTACCATCATAGAAATTACAGGATCATGAAGGAGGTCAACAATTAAACAGGAAAATGTATGAGAAAATATGATGTGATATGATGATAGAAGTTTAGCAGCTGTAAAAACTCACATACTGACCGAGCACAGTAGCTCACACTGTAATCCTAGCACTCTGGGAGGCTGAAGCAGGTGAATTGCCTGAGCTCACAGGTTCAAGACTAGCCTGAGCAAGTGCAAGACACCATCTCTTAAAAAAGAATATAGCCGGGCGTTGTGGTGGGTGCCTATAGTTCCAGCTACTGTGGAGGCTAAGACAAGAGAATCACTTGAACCCAGGAGTTTGAGGTTGCTGTAAGCTATGACAGCACAGCACTCTACTGAGGGTGACATAGTGAGATTCTGTCAAAAAAACTCAAATACTACAGGCAAGAATAACATTTAACCTAGTCTACTGGCTCAGGGACAGCTTTTCAGAGGAATGATCTTTATTCTGAGATCTGAAAAATGGTCAGAAAGAACCGGCATAGAGGTTTTTTTTTTTTGAAGGGGGGTTTGTTTTTCTAGGACAAAGAGGAGAGATTTGTGTATTAAAGGATATCTTTCTATTTTATTTATTTATTTTTTGAGATAGAGTCTCAAGCTGTCTCCTGGGTATAGTGCCATGGTGTCACTGCTCACAGCAACCTCCAACTCTTGGGCTCAAGAGATTCTCTTGCCTCAGCCTCCCAAGTAGCTGGGACAAAGGTGCCTGCCACAACGCCTGGCTATTTTTTGGTTGTAGTTGTCATTGTTGTTTGGCGGGCCTGGGCTGGATTTGAACCAGCCAGCTCTGGTGTTATGTGGCTGGCGCCTTAGCTGCTTGGGCTACAGGCGCCAAGCCAAGGATACCTTTCTAAGTAGATTCTTTAGTGGTTTGAAAGGTGGCCCTCACAAAAACATATGACCACAAGGAGTCTGTGAATGTGACCTTATTTAGAGAAAGGATCTTTAAAGATGCAATTCAGCTGAGGATTTCAAGATGAGATCATCTTAGATTATCTGGGTGGGCACTAAATGCAGTGACAAGTATCGTAAGAAGAGAAGACACAGAGGAGACGGCGACGCGAAGATGAAGGCAGAGATTGGAGTGATGTGTCTGCAAGTCCAGGAATACCAAGGATTCCTGGCAGCTACCAGGAACTAGGAGAGGGGAACGGAATGAATTCTCCCTTGGAGCCTCCAGAAGAAACCAATCCTATTGAGACCTTCCTGCTGAACTTCTGGCTTCCAGAACCGTGAGAGAATAAATTCTATTGAAGCCACCAAGTTTGCGGCAATTTTTTATGCAGCCCTGGGAAACGAATGAAGGTGCTAAAAAGATATTTATGAATTTGGTATCTACTACAAGTTGAAAAACAACCTTAGATATTATATTTCTATCTCAAAAAAAAAAAACTCATAAGCTACACTTAAAGGTGAAACAAGAATAAACTGAAAAAATGAAACAAAGATCCCTACATTATTAAATATTGTTGTAGATATTGCTCCCAATGCAATAAGATAAGAAAAAATAGAAGAGGACTAATGGTGATTATTTCAGATGTGATTATCTATGTAAAACACAAAGAAAGCAATAAAGATTCAGACATCAGTAAGGTCTCCAAATACTAAAGCATCAGTTACATTCCTACGCATATATCCTTAATAATGAGTGTAAAAATAACCCATTGAGAAAGATTCAATTGCTGATTCAATAAAAATACAAGATAACTAGAAAGAAACGTTTAAATTGAAATGTTGGACTCCAGTGATGAAAATTATGACATTCGATTGAGGGAACACAAGAAAATATTCACACAAATGGAAAGACCTATATTTGGTAAGAAAATAGGAGACCTACTGTGTTTCCAGGTAGAAGGACTTAATATTATAAAGGTATAAATCCTCCCCCAAATAAATCTATATTTCCCACAATATAAATATCAATGAGATTTTAAAAACTGAACAGAATTATTCTAAAGTTCATCTGAAAAAAATAAAAGTAGGAAAATAGCCAATACTGTTTTGAAAAAGGGGTAATAAGGTTGCACTAGTATATTTAGTAATACAAGAAAAATTTCAAAATTATTAGCTTGTTTAAAGCAGATTACAAAATGTTAGGAGCGTATTTCTGTTAAAAATAAATTGTGCATAAAAGGGGCTTAGAGTAGATTAGCAAAATGTTCCAAGTGTCTGTCTCTTGGTGATGGGATAGTGGGTAATATTTGGGGGCCCATCTATATTTCCCAAATCTGCTATAATAAACGTACATTGATATGGTATAGAAGAAAAAATAATGAATTTTTCTTTTATAAAAATTCAGATCATATCTTGACTCCTTCAGGAAGCCTTTTCTTTTTGAACCTCATTCCTTCAGAGTTGGCCTATGTGGCTTCACTTGGTTATTTTTAATATTGCCGACATAGTATATCATAACTCTTTGTCCTTCTCTATTCTAGACTTGTGAGAGTTTTATAAATAAAACTGTATCATTTATCTCTGCATTTCTCATTCAGAGCCTAGTATATTAGTAGGTCTTCAGTAAAATTTGTTGACTGAATAAAAAAGACATCTATATACAAATAAGAAAATTTGCAACTCCAACTATTACCACTAGAGGGAACCATATTCCCGCCAAGACAGTTCTAAGAGCACAAGAATTTTTTTCCCTTTAAAACAATGTTGTTTTGATCTGAGAAACCTTCCAGAAGGCATTATCACCTGAAGCGGACTAAATTTATACCATTCCTAAAAATGTGATGTCTATCCTAAAATTGGAACGTCTCCAGATATGCTAAGATAGTTTTACCTTATGCAAACGCACTGTGCTTAATATCTGCTCTATCCATTTTAGCTGTTAGTGAAAGCAGTTTTATTGGTTAACAAATTGTGCCCTGTGTCTGTATCTTGTTACCACAACAGGATAGTGAGCTCGTGTTTAAGACCATTTCCCTCCTCATTGCCAGCTCAGTTCTAATCACTAAAGTTGCGCAAAAATACTTAGTTCCATCACAAGGTTAACAGTCTCCCTTGAATCATGTGCTGCTCTAAGAAAATCTAACAGGCAAAATTCCAGACTTACAAAACACAAAAATTATGTGATGATTTCTAAGAACATTCACAGATGTATAGAAGTTTTCAACACAAAGTGATAATAAAAAGCCTCTCTTGAGACACTTAAAATATGGTCTTGTTTTTAGAATTAAAGTAGTAGCCGCTTTAACAAGGGACAATTATGATTCAAAGAATGACAGGCTTTTCCTGATGAGACTTGAGGGCCAGACAAGTCCATTCAAGGAGGAGAGGTGCCTCCAGAGGAAGATGTGACTGGAATTCATTGTATGTTAAAAAAAAAAAAGGTACAGAAATCTACTTACTCGCAGAGTTACTGTGCTATAAGGGCAGCGACACATACAGAATCTAGAAACAACGGACAGTGGCTTGTTTGTAGGTCCCCAGCATTGCCCAGCAGAGGCCTGGTAGCTGCAAGAACTCAAGTCCCAGCTCCACCACTTACTAATCTCTGTGACTTTGAAGAAGGTACTCAACCTCCCAACGCCTCTGACACCCCGTGTGTAACATGGGGATGGTCGTTAGAATCTAATACATAGGATTCACACAAAGATTAAATGAGGAATATATGAAAAGTGCTCAGAATAGCACTGGGTACATAGTAAATACTCAAAACATTCACTATTACTCATAAACTCAATGAACAACAGAGAAAATTTTTAGCAAACTGTGCCTGGTACTTAATAGCTACTATGTAAGTATGGACTATTATATTATAGGTGAGAGGGGCTTTGGGTGATCCCCTTAAAAATAGATTCCCACAACATGCGTATTGCTATCAGACTACCCCATAGATTACTAACACCAGCTGTTATGATTATGGTAGTTCCTTTATTCTGCTTCCATATTCAGGTAGTAACCTTCTGTTAGCCAGTTAGCATTCTATGCCAACATTTTGCTAAGGGGAAATATACCAGCAAACTGGTACTAGTGTCACTGAAATTCACCCTTTATTAGTGTAGTATACTATATAAGATCACATTTTCATTAACATTAGATTTGGAGGGACTTTAAGCCCCTTCCTGACCAAATCATTTGGAATTAAGACTTTCCAGGGGTTCTTGTCCCATAAATACTCTTAAGGAAATACTCTTAATAAATTAAGGAAATACTCTTTTTTTTTTTTTTTTTTTTTTGAGACAGAGCCTCAAGCTGTCATCCTGGGTAGAGTGCTGTGGCATCACAGCTCACAGCAACCTCTGATTCCTGGGCTCAAGTGAGTCTCCTGCCTCCGCCTCCCAAGTAGCTGGGACTGCAGGCGCCCGCCACAACGCCCGGCCATTTTTTGGTTGCAGCCGTCATTGTTGTTTGGCGGGCCGGGTTGGATTTGAACCCGCCAGCTCAGGTGTACGTGGCTGGCGCCTTAGCCCGCTGAGCCACAGGCGCCGAGCCAAATTAAGGAAATACTCTTAATAAATATCTGTTGATGGAACTGAATGAACCTTAACTTCATTCAGTTCCATCAACAGATATTTATTAAGCACCTGACGTGTGCCAGGTACTGTCAAGGCATTGTAGTTAAAGCAGTGAACAAAACAGTCCTCCCCCAAATCCTATTTCCGTAGGGCTAATGTTCTAGTGGAGGAGACAAATGACGAATAAGGAATACATTGAATAATATTGGAGCAGGAGAGGGTAAGTATTAAGAGAAATAAACTGACAAGTGAGAGGGATCTGTAGGGAAGCCCCAGGTATCAGGAGCTGGGGGGACAAGGGCAGCGTGTGTTGGTCTGAGAGCCAGTAACTCTGGGGCTCACATGCCGTTCCCCACCCTGGGTCAGTCTTCACTGCTGCTCACCCCAGGCCTCCTGCTGAACTTAGGCATTCAGGGATACCCCACCACTGCCAGGACCACTTCTCCCACGGTGCATTCTCCTAACCCTGAAAGTCCACAGTCCCACTCTCCTGCCACTGCTGCCTCTGAGCAGATGCCCCTGGGCCCCAACTTCCAGGACCTCCGTGGGGCAGGAGAGCTCGTCCTCACCCAGAACCTCTCTGGCCTCCACACACATCTGAGTTGGACCTTGTGATCACAGAACAGCCCTCCCTGTCTCCTTTTCAACCACAGAATTAGTCACCTCCTATGACAACAGGCAGAAAGGGCTTATTAATGCATAGACAGTCCCCAAATAAAATAGCCCAATATTGATCTATTCCCTGAGGTCCTCAGTCACCTTGGTACGACAGCTTTCTGATCTGATATTAGCCAACTTTTCCTGTAAAGGGTCAGAGAATAAACATTTTAGGTTTGTGAGCCGGTAAGTTTTTGCTGTATGTTCCTTTTTGGTTTGCAGCCCATTTAAAAATGTTTTTAAAATGTTCTCTTAGTTCATGAGCTGCATAAAACCAGATTGTAGACCATAATTTGACAATCTCCATTCTAATCCATTTGGTGGTTACTTACAGGAAAATTAGTAAGTTGTTGCCATGCTTTAAAAATCAGTTTTTTGTTGGTTTATCTTTGTTGATTCCCAAGATACAATTACCTGCTGCATCAGATAATGTATCATTTTTGTTAAAACCGGGCAGTAGGCACTAGATAGGTTGCAGGGTGGAAAAGACGTACTTTCTGAAGGGCAGGCACAGTGGTTCCCCTTCAGGGGGGAGGTTTCCTTGAGAAGAAGGCGTGGACACACCACCGTGGCTGTACAGGTGGCCTACACCCGATGGGGTGGCTGGGAGGCTGCAGAAAGAGTCTCACGCTGCTCAGCAGGGACATCGACAAGCAGAGGAGAAGTTGGGAAGTGAGTAGGTGGGAAGAGGAGGGGAGAGAATTGGAGGATGAAGACGACACCCACAAGGGAACATGAACAGAGACAGTCCCGCGGTGGAGGGGCCAAAGACATTCTTACAAAGCCATGAGACTGTCTGATGTCCCCTTTCCAGGCATTCGCATTGCTGAAATGTAAATCTCTTCTAGACTTGTGGCTTTTCCTTCACATCTAAGACTGTGGTTAATTTCAAAATGGCAGGATTTATTGGAAGATATGGAGCAAACCAAAGGATTATAGAAAACATTGAAGAGCGAGGCTTGAAAAGACAACGTTCCTGACCCAGCTAGTCTGCCAATGTTGAGGTCAGCGGGCAGCCACCCACTCTGGGAAGATTAGCTCCTGGCTCCTTGCCCTGGAGTTGGTAGGAGCTATAGCAGCCCTGCTACATCCCTTTCCATCAGGGGAGGCATAGCTCCTCAAAGATCGGGACCCAAGGAGAGGGGACCACGGACAGCTAAAACCACAAGTGTCCGTCCACTCGTCTTCTTGCCAGCAACCCGTTAGTGATATTGGGGGAGAAGGAAAGAGGAAGAAAGAGCCACATCATGGACGGCAGAAAGAAGGGAACAGGCCGGAAGTTGAGAGCCCAGTGGAGACAGGGGCTCAGAGCTGAAGGTGATGCTGATGAGTAAGTCCCTAGAAAGTCACGTAACTCCTGGGGGAGTCACTGGAATTTTCCCAGGATGTTAGAAGGGGCTTGAACAAGTTTTATGAAAAATCTAGCCGTGTATTATTTCCCTTGCCCCATTCCCTGTGGCTCTATTGCATCTATGAGGCGAAGGATGAGACCCAACATCTGGGGATGGGGGCAGCACTCTAAGGCCACTGCCCAATTAGCCAGCCGGCCACTGCCCTCTACCTAGAAGAAGAGGACCATGGTATAACACTCCTTCGTCAAGAAGTTCAACACACGGATGCTGAGGTTTGCATCTAAGAAGGGGTCTTCTGAGACCCACCACACCTTCACTCTATTTACCTGCACGTGGGGCTTCTAAGCTGGTGGTTCTCAAGGGTGGTCTCCAGACAGCAGCAGCAGCATCAATCAGGGAACATGTTAAAAATGCCAATTCTAAGGTCCCAACCCCAACCTACCAAGTTATAAATTTGGGGGATTGGGGTAGGGTGGTAAGGCCTACAGTAAATATTAAACAAGCCCTCCACGCGTGTTCTGGTGAGGGCTTAGCTTTCAGAACCACTGTTCTAAAGGATCTGCTCCAATCACAGATGGTTCAGGAGGAGCAAGAAAACATTTCCAGTCTGAGTGTCTTTTCTGTCTCACTCAAATCAATCTATTGAAATTTCATCAATTCCCTTTTTGCAAGCACCAAGTAGTAATGCTGCATTCCAATTAACCCTGCATCTGTCTCCGACCTCAGAGCAGTAGACTTCCACACTCTGCCCCTAGAATTACGCCACTGTTGCAAAGATTTCTTTTGCCTTTTTTCCACAAAGTCAGTTCTGGCTACTGTTTTGTCATTGTGGGGTTATTACCAGTGTCCAATCTTTCCCTCAATGCCTCTGGCCAGTAATTTAAATCCCCTGTCCATACTGGTAGCAGCTCGAGGGCATCTCTCACATCCAGTGCTTTAAGGTAATTCAGAGGACACAAAACCCTTCCTGCTCACAAGCCTAGAGAGCTTTTCTGCTCCACGTTCCCAGCATCACAAAAGCAGCAACTGTGCACCTGAGCTTAGCTTTCACCATGACTTCTGTAAATCAAAAGCTGCTCCTTCCATTGCAACAGTTTCTCAGTTTTCTCCTAGTTTATTCCCTTCCCAGCATCACAGCAGCCAGATCCCCATGAGAAGCTATGAAGAAGCTGCCAGGAGAGACAGCCTTCCAACGGGAGCCCCATGATGCATGCAGACAGTGGTCCTCGGAGCAAGCCACAGTCATCTTGTCCTTCTCATTGGATTGGTTGTCTTGTGATGGGCAGCACCTCCCACGATCAGCTAAGTGCATCCAAGTTAATCTGGGTCCCTCCTAATATCTTGGTGCCCCTCATGGGCTATCCCACAACATCAGTAATGGAACCAAATGCCCCAATCACATAAACCTTAGGGGAAGAGTGAAGGCTCACGGAGGGTAGGCACTAGTTTCAGGAGAAGGGAATATAAGCTATCACCACATTGTCCTGTTAGATACAGAGGCTGTTAGAAGGCTGGATCACAAAAGGAAGAGAAATACCAGCCAAAGCAAGTTTAAAAGCAGAGCTATCCAACAACTCGTCTGAATGCCCATTACCACGTCCTCACATGTGATTAATATCCTGTTTTAGGGCTGTTTTCAGTATGTTTGTCCTCCTGCCACACGACAGCCACAAAGGACAGCCCTGATACTGTGATCATTCTGGTCCTTTTTATCAAATTTTAAAACAAAATTGAGATTGTACAGTATTTATAGTATATAACCTGCATTTTTGATTCATAATTTGTAATATAGTGTTAACTCACTATCTATTTTTCTACATTTATTACTTGTGTAGAATTTCATTGTAAATACGATAACCAGGTACCACAGTATAACTAACCAGTTCCCTCTTTGGAGGCATTTATGCTCTTGACTGCATGGCCTTCCTAGAGCATTCTGTCATTTGCCAATATGAAAATAATTATATTTGATCCTCTGGCTGTGGACGCTATTTTCTGTGACGCTACTATTAGCATATGTGGGTGAGTTCTCACTGACTGCATTTGCCTCTGATATTTTGACCCATGTCATTACTTTTCAATCTGCTTTGTCAATTTCATTTTGTAATATATACATATATGCTTTCATAAGAAGCTTATTGAATTTTATTCTTTTAATTCAATCTGAGAGTCTTTTGTCTTTTGAAAAATATTTTTAATCTATTCACATCTATCATGACAAAAATTATACTTGGTCTTTATTCTGTCAATTATTTTATGATTTCTATTTTTAACACTTTGTAGTTGTTTCTTTTTTTCCTACTAACGTCATTAAATTTACTTTCCCACCATTCGTGATTTGGGAATTATATATTTTTTTATTTTCTATCTGGACTTGATTTAAAATGTAGAAACACACTGTATATTTGAACTGTCTTTTAAAAATAGAAATACATTTACATTTTAAAAGTTCGATTAAGACCAAAGTGTGTAGAGTGAACAGTGTTACGATTCCTTCATGATCTCCAATCGCTTTGTCCCCAGCCCCACAGATAACCACTGCCCAAACTTCCATGTATTTTCTGTGTGTGTGTATGTATGTGTTTATGTACGGATTTGTAGATTTAAAAAAACAAACTGTATCAAAATGACTATTTTCTTGCTACTCGCTTTTTTCACTGAATCAGTCCTTATGTATGTGTCTGGTACTGGAACAGCAGCCTGTGATCTGCGTAAACTTAATTTGCATAACTAATCTTCTGCTGATAGGTATTTAATTTGGTCCCTTTTTAAACTACTACACTGTTCTAATAAAAATCTTTTATGCACATATTTCTGCACCTGTTCAAGTATTTTATGTACAGGGTGGCCACCCTGTATTAATACATAGAAGTGAAATCACTGGGTTAAAAAGTATGCATATTTAAATATTTGATAGCTACTACCAAATTATCCTTCAAGAGGTTGTTTGAATTTATACACTCTCAAAGACTCTCTGAGAATACCTGTTGCCTCACACCCTTACTAGTGTTGAGTTTTAATGATCTTTAGAAGCTTTGCCTATGTGAAGGTTAAAGATGATATTATTACACGTCTTATTGCTTTACTTCGTGACTGACGGTGAGGCTGCCCACCTGTTCAGACCTATTCACAATGGGTTTCTGTGAACTCTCTGTACTTACTCTGGACTTCATGTACTTTTGTCCACTTGTCTGTTATTTATCTTTTTTCATACTTATTTGTAGGCATTTTTGTATTATGGATTTTAGTCCTTTGTATGGAATATTTGCTGAAAATATCTATTCACATGTCCGTGAACTGATACCTTAATTTGTTTATGGTGACTTTTGTCCTATAAACGTTTAATATTTTGTAGTAATCAAATATCTGAGGCTTTTCCTTCATAGCTAGCGGTTTCATGTCTCTCTCCCTTACTGAGCAAGGATCAAGATAGTCTATATGTTTTTTGTGGTTTTTTGAGACAGAGCCTCAAGCTGTCCACCCTGGGTAGAGTGCTGTGGCATCACAACTCACAGCAACCTCCAATTCCTGGGCTCAAGTGAGTCTCCTGCCTCCGCCTCCCAAGTAGCTGGGACTACAGGCGCCCGTCACAACACCCGGCTATTTTTTGGTTGCAGCCACCATTGTTGTTTGGTGGGTCCGGGCTGGATTCGAATTC
>CAUYRH010094564.1:0-16335 GCA_963574655.1 Perodicticus potto
AAATTGTTCTCACAAAGTAATGAGAAAGTCTCTTGAATGTTATCGCAATCAGGTTGATGAAAATATCTCTGATTGTATCTGAAGCCCATACACTGTACCCCATGACTGAATTATTGTACACAGCTATGATTCAATAAAAAATAAATAAATAAATAAATAAATTTAAAAAAAAAAAGAAAGCACTCGTTGAAACTTGATGCCTATAATTCTTAATTACAATTGCATCGCCGGCTTTATGTGCATCTCTGCTCGTTTAAACTCAATGCTGACTGACAAATTGCGCTCGTCTGCCTGTTCGACAGTAATTTAGTCAGGCAACCTGCAGCTCACGCCAGACTGATGTGCAGCTGTTTGATCTGTTTGGGGGATGTATGTCTGTTTCCTTGGCATGGGCTGCTTTGTGCCACTGCTGAATGGATGGATGGTTTTGTCTTCTCCTGTGACATTGTGGACACTCTAGATGGTCACTCCTGTAACTGCAAACACACTTTTCAAAAGAATTGATCACCCACAGTTCCAGACAGCCTCACTTGGCCAAGCAAGGTGGACTGGCTCAGCATTCTTAACTCAAATTCACATCGTTCTTTTTTAGGCCAGCAAAAGGTCAGGTTGATCCTCGAAAAGTGACCATCCGAAGCCTCAAACCAAAACCTGTTTAATTTGTTACACGTGGTGACTTCTCCCACGCGTGCTTTAGGCTAGTAAATGTTGCCTTTCGGTAGAATAACCCTACCCACAATTCCTGGGGCCCCTGCAGTTCTAAACCACTGAGACTTCCTCTTCTGTGTCCTTGGCATTCAGCGTCCACAGCACGGCAAGCTCGAGTCTCTATCTGAATCTCTTCGGCTGTGTTTATCTCCTCCCCCCCCCGACAATTTGCACTTGATAGTTTTTCCAGTCCCTATGGCCTGAATACAGAGTCAAGGAAAAGTCTCTCTGCTGTATACAGACAAGCAAGTGCTTTATTAAGATATAATTCATGTACCAGGCAATTCACCCATTTAAAGCACACAACTCAATGGTTTTGAGCGTATTACAGAATTTTTAAGTGGTTGCAAAATACATATAACATAAAATTTGCCATTTTAACCATTTTTAAGTATACAATTCAGTGGTATTAAACACACACACAATGTTAGGCAATTCATCACTATTTCCAAAATGTTTTCATCATCCAGACAGAAACTCTGTACCCATTAAACAATCCCACCTCATTCCCTTCCCCCAGCAAGTGGCAACCTCAAATCCACTTTTGGTCTCTATCAGTCTGCCTGTTGTAGGTACCTCATACAAGTGGAATCGTACAGTATTTGTCCTTTGCGACTGGCTTATCTAACTTAGCATAATGTCTCCAAGATTCATTCCTGTGGTGGCATGTATCAAAATTCCATTCCCTTTTAAGACTGAATAATATTCTATTGCATGTACATTCTACCTTTTGTGAATCCATTCATCTTTTCATGGACATTTGGGTTGTTTTCACTTTTGGGGTATACAAATATCTGTTTGAGTCTCTGCAGTTCCTTTGGGTATAGACCTAGGAGAATTGCTGGATCATATGGTAGTTCTGTGTTTAGCTATTTGAGAAACTGAGAAACTGTTTTCCACAGTGTCTGCACCATTTTACATCCTGCCAGCAATGTACAAGGGTTCCAGTTTCTCCAGTTCCACACCAAAACAAGTTCTTTCCTGTTTTGCTTTATTTTTTTTTAACTTCCTAGTAGGTGTGCCTAAACCCATTTCATCCTTAGAGTCTGGAGTAGCAGTTTCCATAAAGAGCAGTAGAAAAGAAGGAGGAGATTGGCCATTTTGAATTTGAAACTATACTATGATACTTTAAGGAACTCAGTCTAGACCAGCTTTAATTACAGATGTCATCCAGGAGTCTCAAACTATGTCCTGGAACGTTCAGAGGTGGCACAGGGGACCCTAAAGTCACACAGATCCTTCTGACTTCAAATTTGCCAATTGGTTCCTGTAGGAGCCAATGACGTGTGGGTAGGTAATAGTTATGTATTTTATGTCCCACATGTAAGGAAGTTTCCCAAAGTTAAATACAAACATGGGGGGAGGTGGGATTCAACCTCTGGAATGGAGCTATGAAGAATCAAATATGTCACACACTGAGACCCCCACCCCACCCTCAGTGTGTGACACATCTTGTACCCTCAATGAATCCCCAACAATTAAAAAAAAAAACAGAATCAAATACATGCCCTTTTTCTAACTCCCAAACCCCACACCAGTTGACTAGCATGGCCAATGAAATTGATTTCCTCCTCACTGTGAAGAAACAGCCATACATGTGAGTTCCTCAGATCTCTCTCCACCCCATCAAAATGTGCCTTGACTCATTCTTCCCACGCCCTCTCCTGTTGTCTGGAAGAGACATTCTTCTCTCTTCTTCGAGACTCCCTCCCTCCCCTTTGAGACAGGCCTACCCCTGTCAGATATGCTGGCCCCCACCAGCTCTGTCATCCTTTCTCTCTCATCTCCTCCCTCGCATGCCACAAACATCTTTGGGTTTTCTCACCTGGCTTCTCTCCTTTAAGCCACTATCCTGGGTCTTGGCTACACAAAGAACCCTTTCCTGTTGCTCATCTCAGATAGATCCCTGAAACCCTTCGGTCAGGTGTTTCCACAGGACAGTGACCTGATACAGGGGACATGGAGCAAAAGGGGATCACCCAGGGCTGAATCAGGTCCAGAAACCAAGGAGGAAGACCAAGGAAGCAGTGAACTCAGAAAGGCGATGATGGAATTGGGGGTAAAGGTACAACTAAATGGAGAAGGCAATTTAGACAGAGATATGGGCAATAGAACCTGGAGTCTTATTAGGGAGAATCAGGTCCCTTTTGTAAGGCTGTCATCTTGCTCATAAATCCAAAAAGAGCTAAGAGAACCGAGCTCGTGGGGACAGTTCAACAAGCTCACTAAAGCATCCTTCAATTCAAGGCATGTATATGGTTGTCACATTTAATAAAGCAAAAATACAGGATGCCCAATTCACTTTGAATTTAAGATCAACAATTTGTATTTGATATCTTATTTTGTCTATCAATATTTTAATTTTTAATTTTTTGAACTCTGTTCCATGCAATATTAGAATATAAGCACATCCTGACTATTGCACAGTACATATTTATACTAAAAAATTTTCATTGTTTATCTGAAATTCATTTTTTCAAATTTTTTTAACTGTATTCAAATTAGTATGAGGATATAATATTTAGGTTACATTGTTTTCCCTTCCAGGGCAAAGTTCCATTTGTTGAAGAGCCCCTCCCCCAGGGGGCGTGTCATACACCCTCACGCTGTGCACATAAGGGGAGATCCCACCTCCTACCCCCTCCCTCTGCCATGAGTCCTGACGGAACTGAATTCCCTGTAATTTCCCTGGCAACACTAGCCATGTATTCTGCCTTGTGAAAGATTTTGACCAACCTCCTCCTCAACCTTCCTCCTCTCTTGACTTCCAGAACACTATTTCACCTCAGTTTCTGTCTGGGGCTTCTCCTCTCCAGCCTGGCCCTTGAATGCAGCGATTCCCCAGGGTCCGGGCTGTGGGCCCCACCCTGCCTTGCTGTGTCTTCTCCCCAGCTGATCTATCTGTTCCTCCATCTTCCTCACACCGAATGTATGGTGTTCAGTCTCCAGCCCTCACTTCTCAGAATTTCCAGAGCTAAATCATTCCCATCTTTCTTTAGACATCTTCCATTTCCAACCCTTGTCTCAAAGCCGGCACATGTAAAACTGAACTCACCAAACTCACCATTCTACCTCCAAACTCTGGCCCCACTTTCCCAACTAAGCTAACGGTGCCAACATCTTCATAATCATCCTTACAATGAATGTCAGCCCTGAATTCTACCCTTCCTATTCCATTGCTACATCTGGCCACCCTATCCCTTCCATTCCCCCTCCACGTACCTGTCACCTCTGTCACGCAGCCTCACACTCTGCCACCTCACACTTTAATAACTATAAATGGCCTAGCAGTCCTTTCCATCATCTCTCTAGTTCTTTCTTCAAATGACGGCCACACAAAGCCCAGAAATGTTTTCCAATCACACAGTCCTCCTCCTTGAAGGCCTGCATGGTTTCTGCTGACTAACAATAAGCTTTGGTTTAGGCCTCACTTCTATTACCAAGGGAGGCTGCTGCACTGTTCAGAACCGGGATCTATGAACATACTGAGAGTCAGCTATCTCTCTACCTTCACCCAATTACAGCGTAAACATACATTTCTTTTCCTTTTTCTATTTTCAGAGAATTTCAAAATAAATACAGAAATGCTGAAGAATAAAATGAAATCATATTTGTAACCCCCAATATGTTGAAAGTCTCCATGGTGTGACCAAGCAATGTCTGTAGGCCCATCTCTAGGACATTCCTCCAAATATCTGAAAACAAGCCCTGACATTTACTTGTCCCTTCCCAAATATGTCACTCCTTTTCCTGCCTTTTCCCAGCCTGAAATTTCCTTTGTCCGTTCTTCATCTACTCAGCTTTCAAAAGCAAGTCTTTCCGAAGCCAGCCGGGATGCCTCTCCTTTCCCTGCCCCCAGTGAGAACTAATTTCTCTCTTCCAAATTCCCACGAAATGTTGCCCTTTTATTCGGCACTTCTCACAGATTGGTTTGGTCAGTTATCAGGACAGGCACTGAGGGAGGTGAGATCTGGCAAAGACAGCAAGACTGTGCCACCTGCGGATGGCGATGCAGCCCCAGGGAGGGAGCAATGACGGACGTCAGAACACCTGGGCTCCCCTTGGCTTCCCCACTCACTGGCCACTGCCACTCACTGGCAGCTTTCTTTTTTTTTTTTTTTGCAGTTTTTGGCCAGGCCTAGGTTTGAACCCACCACCTCTGGTACATGGGGCCAGCGCCCTACTCCTTTGAGCCACAGGCACCGCCCTTCTGGCAGCCTTCTTGAGCTAGGAGCCCCAAGTGATGCAGCCCCCTTTGAGTGACCCATCCCCTTTTGATAATGGCTGAGTTGAGGGTACAAAACCCTGACTCCCTTGCCCCAGTGGGACCACATTAGTCAGATTAGGTTCCAAAGAAACCTAACCCATCCACCCTAACCTCACTCCACTCCTCCTTGGCCTTCTCTGGCCTCTCTCCCTCCCCTCTGACAGGGCACCCTCAGTAACCCACACGCAC
Source organism: Perodicticus potto (assembly GCA_963574655.1). Lineage (NCBI taxonomy): Eukaryota > Metazoa > Chordata > Mammalia > Primates > Lorisidae > Perodicticus > Perodicticus potto. The sequence goes on from CAUYRH010094564.1 coordinate 5,165, forward strand.
CTGGAGCCCTGGCTCATTCTGCGGATTTGTGTTGGGTTTGTGTTCCCTCTGCCACCTGCTCCCCTCATCTCTGAACTGGGGATGTGGTCCTCCAGAGTGGTCAGTAAGGACATGTGGAAGCACTTAGCTAGGACTCTGACCATCCCTAGAGGTGGACAGGAAGGTTTGTGTGTAATGAACACCATGGTGCAGTGAGGGTGAGGTGCCCGCCGGGCAGGGGAACAGAGCTTCATGGCAATCACAGCCCAACCATAGACACCCCTGACCCACTCAGCCTCAACATTTATTCTATCCTGCTTGTTGCCTGTGAACTTATCTTTCTTGAGTTGCTCGAATTATTTCCAATTATTCCCGATGACCCCAAGATACTAGGACAGCTAGGCACCTCATGGTTATGTAGTAACCAACCTGGCAAGAAGACCTCTAAAGACCCCTAACTGTTTCAGCAGTTTGAGTCCCTGTCCATCTCAAACCCCCCTTTAGGTTAATTCTGAGAACAGGTTTCTGACAAGGAAGTTCTCTCTGAGTTCCCTGACTCCCTTGCCAAACAATGGTGAAAACTTACTCAAGCAGAGTTTCTCAGGTCACTGAGTTCCCCACGTTACTGGGTGTCCCAAACTATCTCCCAAGCTACTCAGTTTCCCAAACTGTTTCTGTGCCAACTACTACACTGTAGCCCCCCAACTATAACCCCACCTCTAGCTAACCACCATGTTATGCTTTTGTTTTTTGCTTGCTTGCATAGCAATGAAAAAGGGTATAAAAGGCTGCCTGCATTTCTCTTCAGGGCCGTTTGCCCTTTGGGGCAGCAACCTGCCTGTGCAGGTGTAAATAAATCACCACCTGATTTGAGCCTGAAAAGGAGTCCATATTTTTCTTATGGATGACCATAGTTCCAACAGTTGGTCAATAACCACTGACTTAATAAACATTAAAATCATCTAGTGAGGGGCCAGGGGCCGTGGCTCCCACCTATAACTCTCTATAGCTCTCTGGGAGGCCCAGGCAAATGGATTGCCTGGCTCAGGAGGTCTGGATTAGCCTGAGCAAGAGTGAGACCCTGTCTCTACTAAAAGGAAAGCTATCCTGGCATTGTGTCTGGGGGGGGGGGTGTCTGTATTTCAGCTACTCAGAAGGCTGAAATAAGGGGATTGCTTGAACCCAAGATTTGAGGTTGCCATGAGTTATGACCCCCACCATACTCTACCCAGGGCATAGAGTGAGACTCTGTGTGTGGTCTGGTTAGGCAGACTTAATGCAGAGGAAATGGGGAGCTATCTGGGGGATTTAGGCCCCAGGAAGGGAGAAATGGGGAAGGCTCACATTCCTCTACAGACATTTTCCCTATTGTTTCATGGTAAACTAACTCCCAATGCAGCTGGGGTTTGTGGATCCACTTGGTCCTTGACTACTTTATATTTTGCTTCTTCAAGTACTGAGGATTCTACATGGAATTCTCTGCCCTGCCCAAAGGGTGTTTCCATTTTCAAGGTGATAAAAAAACATCTTCTTACACATCAACCAAGAGCATTTCATCTTTTCGTCCCAAGCTTTCCATCTCAAAGAATGCAACACAATTGGCAGTGCCTGTGGCTCAAAGGAGTAGGGTACTGGCCCCTTATACCAGAGGTGGCAGGTTCAAACCTGTCCCCGGCCAAAAACTGCAAAAAAAAAAAAAAAAAAAAAAAGAATGCAACACAATTCAGGAGACAGGCATCCTAACTGTAAAGTGAAACGCAACCAGATGGTTTTCCAGTTCTGGGTATCTAAATACCATGTCATCTGTGTTACATAATTCTCAGAGAAAGCACGCTGCTTTAATTGTGCAGTGCGGATCATGACAGATTGCTCAGTTTTTTTGACATAATTGTCTTCAGTGTTTGCTCTGCTCTGAGCTCAGGGAAACTAATTATGTCCAGGTGGGGTCCAGGTGCAGGTATGTGTGCTAACTCCAGAGGGCCTGCTTATCCATGAAATGGTTTTGTTGGCATCTTCTAGCTTTGAAAACTTGCTCTCTTGGCCCTTTTTAATAAGTGCTCATTTCTCTCTAAATATTCCCCATCCCCGTGCTGACTAATGAGTAATTGAAGTTCTCAAGGAATGGGATCGCCTCTGAGAAGAAAGAGAGGGCTCTTGGACTCTGTGGCCCACAGTGGATGGCCATTTTTAGGGTCTTCCGGGAAAGCTAATTTTACAGCCCCGGGTTCATTCTTTAAATTAGCATCAACACGGACAAAGCTGAGATCATTTAACTTCACTTCAAGTTTGGAATAGAAAATTACACTTCTTAAGATATATTTCTTGTTATCAAAAGTAACTGGAGCTCTGGAGATAGAGGATGATGATGGTGAAGGTTCTGAATGCCACTGAATTGTGTGTACACTTAAAAAGTGATTAAGATGGCTCGGCACCTATAGCTCAGTGGTTAGGGCACCAGCCACATACACTGGGGCTGCTGGATTCGAACCCAGGCTGGGCCTGCTAAAAACAACAATGACAACTGCAACAACAAAAAAACAGCCGGGGGCAGTGCCTGTGGCTCAAAGGAGTAGAGTGCTAGCCCCACATACCGGAGGTGGTGGGTTCAAACCTGGCCCTGGTCAAAAACTGCAAAAAATAGCTGAGCATTGTGGCCAGCGCCTGTCATCCCAGCTACTTCCAAGGATGAGGCAAGAGAATCACTTCAGCCCAAGAGTTGAGCTTGCTGTGCGCTATGATGCCACAGCACACTACCAAGGGTGACATAGTGAGTTCTGTCTCAAAAAAAAAAAAAACTGATTAGGACTATGGAATATTATTCAGCCATTAAAAAAAAATGGAGACTTTACAGCCTTTGTATTAACCTGGATGGAAATGGAACACATTATTCTTAGTAAAGCATCACAAGAATGGAGAAGCATGAATCCCATGTACTCAAGTTTGATATGAGGACAATTAATGTCAATTAATGACACAGTGGGGGTGAGGGAAAGGGAGAGCAGAGAGAGAAAGAATGAGGGCGGGGTGGGGAAAGGAAGAGCAGAGAGAGGGAAGGAGCAAGGGGGCGGGGTCTTGGTGTGTGCCACACCTTTTGGGGGCAAAATACGATCGCAAGAGGAACTTTACCCAACAAATGCAACCAGTGTAACATGGTTTCTTGTACCCTCAATGAATCCCCAACAATTAAAAAAAAATGATTAGGATGGTCAATTTTATGTAATGTAGATTTTTAGCACAATTTAAATCAAGGAATTAGTTCTGTCTCCACCTTTCAGAAGGTGGAGTCAGTAGAAATTAGAGCAATAGGCCAAGTTCAGACTAATATTTAGAGAATCCTTCCATTCTAGTGGTTACTTCAGAGGCTAAAACCTTTTCCTGAGATAGACATGCTCTATAGTTTGCAAAGCACTTCTATACACCCTCCCATCTGACTCTGTGGCTACAAGACAAGTAGGTTTATCGCCATATTACAACTGAGGATTGCTGCAGTTACCTTTGCTCCATAATAAATGTCTCCAAGACCTATACTGGCTTAAGAACACTCATTAATTTTATACCCCAATCTGCAAATATACATACGACTTGACAATGAGGACTATCTCTGCTAAATTTAGCATCATTTGGGGTGGCTCAGTAAGGACTAGAAGATCCACGTCCAAGAATGGGTTCCCTCACATGGCTGGCAAGTTGGTGCTGGCTGTCAGCCAGGAGCTGGGTCGGGAATGTCAGCCAAGGGTCTCGGATCTGGCCACGTGGGCACCTCCTCATGGAGGCCCGGGCCTCAGACAGCAACCTAGTGGCTTGATATCAACAGTAGTCATTCCAAAAGAGAGGGAGTGGAAGCTTCTAGTCTCTTGGGGCCTGAAACCAGCACATCATCACTTCTGCCGTGTGCTCTCGGTCTCAGCAGTCACGGAGCCTGCCAGTCTTCAAGGCAAGGAGACATGGACCCGGTCTCTCAAAGGGAAGAATATCACCATCTTCCACCTGCTACAAGGATGTCAAAGCTTACAGTGAGCTGGCTGTGGTTACTCAGTTGGGAAGTGCGACTTGACCACTGGTTTTCTCCATGAAACTATTCTGGATTGTTGAGATTATTATTGCATCAAAGTCCAGCTAAGTCACTTGAACTTGTTTTCTTCCCATGAAGGTCATTGGTAATCATGCTTAACCCACCTTTCATTTTATGTGTTTACAGTACAGGAATGAGTTCTTTAAAATAATACTTTTTTTAAGACAGTCTCACTCTGTTGCCCCAGGTAGAGGGCGCTGGCATTATCATAGCTCACAGCAACCTCACACTCCTGGACTCAAGCAATCCTCCTGCCTCAGACTCCTGAGTAGCGGGGACTACAGGTGCCTGTCACCATTCCCAGCTAAATTTTTGCTCAGGATGGTCTCAAACTCCTGAGCTCAAGCCATCCTTCCACTGCAGATTCCCTGAGTACTAGGATAACTAGCATTAGCCATAGCACCCAGGCAAGAGTATTTTCTATGTTTAAAATGCTTTGAAAAAATAAAATAAGATAAAATGCTTGGAAACACATCTCTTCCAGCTCTGAGATCCCAACAGGCCATGCATGGAATCCTTAATTTAGTTTCTGCCAATAATCTAAACACTAACTTCTATAATATTTATCACCACCAAAATTACATATAAGTACAGTATAATGTGTGCTAAATCTGAGTAATTTTAATATCATAAATGTCATATTTATCAGATCAGTAGGAAGATTAGAAATGGTCTGTTACAGTTAAGTCATGTTTTTAGGGTATGAAGCTTCTACCTCAGGGCAAAGCTCTTGGTGAAATAACAATTCAGCTTTGAAGAACTTTACCTTGCTGCCAAATTTCCAAGGAAGAAACTATCTCAAGTGAGCGATACTGGCCTGTGAGTGTTTCATGTTGACAAATGAGGTTGTTAGGCTGCGGGGACCTGGTGAAGCATCCTTTGCAATGGAGAGGTCACAACCTTCACCCCGTGACCAAATTCCACACCCACATCTCTAACAGTGTCACAACCCCACGTTAAATGCCTCGAGCATGATACAGGGTGGAGTACACAGTGCCACCTGGGACGTAGTCTTACCAAAAATGACTTGACTCTACTTGAGCTGTAAGATCTAAATTTCCATAAGCTTTTCTGAAATGTAGTTCCTCAAGTGACCCATAGATCCACAGAAAATGAGTTGAGTGATAATTTACTCAGCTTTCCCAAGAAAGGAACATAGTGAGTACCATTCCAGATGCATAGGATAGAAGTTAATTCATGACAAGAAATGGGTGCCTTAGTCCAGTGGTGTGCAACTTTTTAACATCAGGGACCGGTTTTGTGGATGACAATTTTTCCATGGACCCAGGAGGGAGAGAGATGGCTTAGGGATGATTCAAGTGCGTGAACATCTCTTCCTCACATCACCAGGCATTAGATTCTCCTAAGGAGCTCACAATGTACAATTTACAGAGGGCTCATGCTGTTAGGAGAATCTAATGCTGCCACTGCTCCGACAGGAGGCGGAGCTCACGCAGGAACGTGAGTGATGAGGAGCAGCTGTAAATACAGATGAGCCTTCGCTTCCTGTCCCACCACTCACCTGCCACTGTGCAGCCTCGTCCCCAACAGGCCACAGACCGGTACTGGTCCGCAGCCCCCGGGGTTGGGGACCACAGCCTTGGACAATGACCTCTCAATTCTCCTATGGAGCCCCAGATGTCCAGGGTTAGTTTCAATGAGGAAATAACCCAACAAATCCAGGATGTGACACATTCCACAAAACAACTCACCTCATTTCTTCAAAAAGAAAATGTCTGGAGAAAAAAAATGGCAATTCTTAATTTAAGGAGACGGAAGACTTGTGTCACAGCAGATGGTTTCATTTGCCTCTTTTTGATTTTCAACTACAAGGATTCCTATTATATGTGCTCTCTTGTGTCAAGCTTATTTCATTCCATATAATATCTAAGATGCGTCCATGTTATTACATGATTCAGTATCTCTTCACTCTTTATTGCTATGTAGCATTTCTCTGTATAAATATGCCATAACTGATTTGCCCATTTCATCGTTGAGGGGACATTGGTGACATTCCCAGTCTGGGGACGTTATGAGTGAAGCTGCTGTCAGCATCCTTGCACAGGTCTTTTGGTGGCACTTGCAACTCTTAGGTATATATTGAGGAGAGGAATTGCTGGAATCGATTAGACACTGCCAAACATTTTCCTAAGTGGTTAAGCCAATTTACACTTTCAACAAGAGCCCCTAAGGGTTTCAGCTGTTTAACATCCTCACCCCTTCTGGAGGGGGCCACATGGATGGGGAAGGGCTTGAGGAAATCTTCTGAGCAATGAAAATATTCTACCTAGAGATCTGACTGGTGGTCACATAGCAGTATACTTACGTATCAGTTCATCAAGGCATACATTCAAGGTTGTATACTTTATCCATAAATTCTACAGGCGGTGCCCAGGTTACAAATGAGATAAATTTTGTAGGTTCATGCTTAAGTGGAATTTATATGTAAGTTGGAACATGTACGTATGCCTATTATCTGTAACAGACTCCATTCATAAGTGTGAGTCGTACCTCAGTCAGATGTTTGTAACTCAGAGACTTGCTGTGCCTCAATGAGAGAAGAAAGGGCAAGTGGCTGAAAAAATAGCCAGGAGATGTAATGAGTGAAATTTAACTGGCTCCTGGCTCAAAACAAAAACCTATTCTATAAGACAGTTTAAAGTCAGGTTGAGAAGTTTTAATATGGCTTGGATATTAGCTGTTACAGGGGATTCATCTTAATTTTCTTAGGTATAAGAGTTGTATTGCGGTTAGGTAGAAGAATGGAGAATATTCTTATTATGAAACACGTGCTGGGGTGTCTAGTTAGAGGTAGATCTGTCTTGATCCCTGTGACATACTTTCAAATTGTCTGGCAAATAAGTGTGTGTGTATGTATACACGCATACAGAGAAAAAATAAAACAAATATGGAAAAAAATATTAACCATTATTGAATCTAGGTGATGGATATACAGGTGCTTGTTACATAATTTTTTCCATTCAATATGTGTGTGTATATAACATACAGATAGAGAAAAAATAAAGAAAATATGGAAAAATATATTAACCCCTGTCAGATCTAGGTGGTGGCTGTAACAGTATTTGTTATATGATTTTTTCAGCTCTTCCGAGTATTTAAAAGTTTCCACAACAAAAACAAAATGTGTTGGGGAGGGCAACGTAGAGATCTGAAGTGACCAGGTTAAAATAACAAAGTATCTTAAGGACAAGACTCTAAAACGGAGTCTGGGAACTTGACCCTGACCCTGTGCTATCTCATTCATTGTGGCTTACTGGTGTTAGACTGGTTGTCTTCTGGGCACCACCAGTCTCAAAAAAAAAGGGGTGGGGGGGAGACTGTTAAATTTGAACATGCTCTTTCATTTCCTTCTGCAAAGTACTCCCATTAGTCTAACTGGGCAGCACAAAGACGCCCCCAGATTTCTCTTATAAATTCATAAATTAAACTTGGATTAAAAACTCACACCTCTCTCCACAAATCAAATCTCCATTCCTTTCTCCCCCTCTGTCTCTCCTGTTACACAGCTGCTTTCAAAATCACTTGACAATCATTTGACCCATGTCCATATTCCCTTTTTCTAATGCAAAAGCTAAATTGAAAGCTAAGTGGCCCTGGCAGCCCACAAAGCCCGGCGATTTCTGCCCCAAGCCGGGAGGGGAACCCGGTGAAATGCCCCGCTGCTGTTTGAGGTTCACTGGCCCAGCTGCCGCCTCAGCCGAGCTTCTCAGGTGGCTGGGCTGCTTTGAAGGTTTACTTTCAATTAAAAAAAAAAATAAGAAAGAAGCCAAATCAGCAGCTGTCAGGGATGCAGGGAAGATTTATTCTGGGTGGCCAAAGGGGAGCGGTGGCCAGCAATAAAGGGCTGAAGGTAGACGGGAAGGAAATTCTAGCTGGGGAGAGAAATTCCTCCTGGCAAGGTCAGCTGGCGCTGGGCTGGTCCTTCTGGGCAAGGCTGCCCCACTCAAACGGCTGGACTCGTTCAGAAGGGAACAGAGGCGTCGGTTTGCAGACACTTGGAGGGTGGGTTTGGGGAGGAGATTGCCCAGGAGAGGCAGCCAGTGGGGCCTGGAAAGCATAGCTTATTAATCAGATGAAACCAGGCCTGGGATCAAAAACATGACAGATTTTCAAATTGCTTCCTGATTCAAAAGTCAGTGTTGCCCACCTCAAAATGTGATGAGAGGTGAAGAGGCCGGGTCCCTCGGCCGCTCTGCATGCATCGGTGGCCATTGAAGTCGGCCAGTGTGCAGCAGCCTCACAGATGTGCAGAGCCAGGCAGGAGTCACAGCCCGGCTTTATCACCTTTCATTTCCTGTCTCAGTTCGTAGGCGGCTTTAGGCATCTGACGTGCCTGTGTGAAAGCTAATGTGCGCTTTGCAGGAGAACCGAGTTAAGCTCCGGATTAACCCTGATCGATGCCCAAGGAACTTAGAGAAGGAAACAGTTAAGCTACAGGCTTAACTGGGGAAGTTCACCGCAGCCCCTCTCCCCCATTCACACCCTTTCTCCTTTCCCCCCAACCCAGGATGCAGTTGAAATACAGAAGCTAAGTGGGTTCTTCTCCAGATGTGAACACGGCTCCTTCCACACCTGCTCCCTCTGTACCATGGGCGATGCGGTACCAACAAAGCCACAGGTTACCCAGTAGACACTGCCCAAATATCCCAGACCTCATTAGCCTGTGGCTACTTTGAAATGCACACAGAGAGAGAGAGACTTAATTTTTCAAAAGCAAACGAAATTATGGCAAATTATGCCCATAGTTGCCTGAATTCTAGATATTGATCTTCTTGTGCCTGTCCTGTCACTTCTTTTCTTTTCTTTTTCTTTTTTTTTGAGATGGAGTCTCACTCTGTTGCCTGGGATAGAGTACAGTGGTATCATCATAGCTCACTGCAGCCTCTAACCTCTGAGTTCAAGGGATCCTCCTGCCTTAGCCTACTAAATAGTTGGGACTACAGGTGTGTGCCACCATATCCAGCTTTATTTTCCTTTTCTTTCTTTTTTTTCACAAACAGGCTCTTACTATGCTGCCCAGGCTGGTCTTGAACTCCTAGCCTCAAGTAATCCTTCCACCTTAGCCTCCCAGAGTGCTGGGATTACAAGCAAGAGCACCCAGCTTGTCCTGTCATTATTGACAGTTCACAAAGACAGGCCCTTGCTCAGGCCCACAAACCAGTCTGTCCACTGTAGCCATTCTGATGTGACCACCCCCATTTTAGTCTCAGCTCTGGCTCTCTTTTGTCCTTGCCAACCATATTAGCACAGCACTGCCAGTGCCCTCCAGGAGAATCCTGCAGCCATGCAGGACTCCAGATGACACGCTGCCCTGTGGGAGTGTGATACACTGGCCGAGAAGTCAAAGCAATGTCAGATTCTTTGCAGGATGGAAGAGAATGACTTCCTCCCTGGCTGTGTCACCCTGCGACATCTGGTCACCAAGGCAGCTCTGTTATGCCAATAAAATGTTGGCATATGTTTTATCAACTTCTTGGATCAAGCCTGGCCTGGAAGGGAGTCCTTATGGAAAATGATTCCCGAACTTTTGGTCCTCATTCCTCTACCCTGAGAAGCTCAAATCTAAACCAGGGAGATAAATGTAGATTCTCCACTGCTTTCTCTTTATCCCCCTTTCTTTCCAGCTTTTCCCCCATATTTCTTCCCAGATATTTCCCCCCAAAATAAATGTCCTTCCCTTTCTCAAGATGGAGGACAAAATCTCATATTCTTAATAAGTGAAACAGATATTCATAGAGATATAATGAAGGTATTGTCTACGTTAATAGCATCTGAGACTCTCCTTAGCCAAAATTTTATATAAAAATCAGCTGGGCACCTTAGTTCACAACTATAACCCCAGCACTTTGGGAGGCCAATGTGAGAGGAACACTTGAGTCCAGCTGGGCAACATAGCAAGATCCCATCTCTATGAAAATTTTTAAAAATTATCTAGATGTGGTACGTATGTCTGTAGTCCCTGTTCACAGAGGGGGAAGCCAGGAGGATCACCTGAGCCCAGGAGTTCAAGGCTACAGGGAACTAAGATGATGTGACTGCACTCCACCCTGGGCAACAGAGCAAGACTCTGTTTCAAAAAAAAAAAAATTATACATACCAACACTAAGCTTTAAAAAGAAAAAACAGCTGACGTGTTGAAAAATAGATTTATTTTGGGAATCATAAATAATACCTGGATTATGAAATAAATTTAATCCTGAAAAATTGACTTATAGAGCAATTTTCACCAAAATGTACATATCTCCCCATTAACATACACTGTAATATCAAAAACATAGCCTCATAAAAGCAAAAAAGTTCAGGAATAAGGAATGTCCCAGTTTAAATGACATAGAAATTGGGGGGTAAGATAATGATTTGGTGCAGAAGTAGTAGAAAATTTCTTCCCACCACCCCCCCCACCAGTGGTAAGACAGAATTTATTTACAGAAAAGAATACAGAAAACACTAAAGCTCCTGGTAGAGTGAGAGAACTCAAATGGGGAGAGAAAAGCTCTCTCCGTTTCTCTCCCGGTCTTTCCCCATCTCCCTCTTTAGGCTTTTAGTCTCGGGCTATATATAGGTGTATGGGTTCCTTGGCCAGGAAACGAATGAACACAGTCCCTTCCACCGGGGGCAAGGTGAATGAATGTATCAGTGAACAAACACAGTCCCTTCAGGAGCAAAGTAAATGAATGTATCAATGAATGGTCACAGTCCATTCATGGAATTGATGCCTAGGAAATTCACATGAAATTGACCTAGGCATAGGAGATGGGGGTTCCACATTTAGTCCTAAGTGTAAAGTGAAGGAGACACGAAGGCACAGGTGTCTCCTCGGCAGTTGTCGGCCTTTTTAGCTATTGGAGCCTCTGATGGGGGTTGGAGGTCCCCCTCCTTGCCTGTCATCCAGCCCACTGGTTCTTCAGCAGGCTGCCGCAGCACCGACACTGCCAAGGAGGAGGCGGCAGGTCTGCCAGCTCCACTGAACTGGCCAGGGCGCCAAATGTCCTGCATCAATTCTCCCTCTCGAGTAGAAACCTCAACTGCTGTTAGGGAAAAGGGGCGAAGACTCAATCTAACTGCTTCCTGCTGAATCGGGCGATGATAGAAGGGGGCA